>JAECMU010029895.1:0-14331 GCA_016106625.1 Dracogyra subfuscus | reverse complement strand
AAAAAAAGTAAGAAAAGAGTTAAGCTTTGTTACCATTTATCTTGTATTTGGAAAAGACATAATCCTTATTTTTCCCCTCAGTATTTGGTACATATAGGATGGTACAAAATATAACCCAACCCATCTTTTATGTACCGTTAGATGAACCGGAGAAATGTTGTTGGTCTCACATTCAAGCGCATTCGTCTTTCTGAACCCATTAATGATTGAATATTATTTTAATGAAGATTTAATGTACTATGTATATGAAAAACAATAAAGATTTTTGTAAAGTGATCTCCTAGTGTGGGCTAAAAAAAATATTTTCATTTTATTTCCATCTTCATCAAATGAATCGATTGCTTTGATATCGCCAGCTGATAAAAAGTAACTCAAATTTTAAGTTTCTAATATTTTATAAAGAATTGCTAAATAAACAAATGACAGAAAGAAAAATCAATTAGAACCCATTAAAACTGTAATTTAGGACAAAATTAAATATCGGACAAGAGTTGGTGGATACAAAAGATAGAATGACCATAGTGATCACACAAAACATTTGGCGCCAAATAAGTGGGTGGTTTTAGTCAGATTGCTGAATGGATGAAAAATAAATGTTTTCATTGCTCAAATAAAAAGCGGGCAGCATAGCCCAGTGGTACAGTGCCCGCCTGATGCGCAGTTGGTCTAGGATCAATCCCCGTCAGCTAACCACTGGTTTTTTTCTCGACATAACCATATGTCCGACGCCGATATAACCGTAATTATAATGTGTTGAGTGCATCGTTAAAAATTTTTAAAAAATGCTCAAATAAAATAAAACTTTTATTGTGTGTATCAAACAGTTATGGGACAAAATAGAGGCCATTAAAAATACTGTTAAATTACGTTACATCTTTCATCAGTTGCTTTTTTATACACACAGCATACACAAAATGTGTCTGAGGAAAAAAGTGTGCATTTGAAATAGCGGCGATGGGTGCTGTAAAATATAATAGGGTGAGGGAAAATGAAGAGAGGCGAGGAAAAATAAAGGAGGTGGCAGAACGCAGGGTGGTAAAATGCAGTAATCAGAATGGCCGCCCAGCTTAAATTTAGCAGTGAGAACAGTATCGGTACATATATATTTCTTGCCCACTAGACCGGATTATCCAGCTTTTGCACTGTGCTAGATAAATCTATCTTACCCACGGGTATAGACGATTTCTACATACGCGGTTATGAGGCTACTTATAACTGGAGACAACTCTTTTATTTTGTTTACAAAACAAAAACAACTAAATTTCCTTGTTTCTTTCACAAATAAATAGATAAATCTATCCTTTAACCCAAAATTCCATTTCATGTTGCATATTGTTCATTATAAAAAATACGTAAATAAAGTTTCCCGCCTCGTGTAACACGCTCGAAGACCCAACACATTGACCGCGAAAGCCCGTGGCGATGTAAACGACATCAAGCGATGTCACAGCTAATATTTTTCATAACTTTGTTGAATTATTTATTTGCGAAGCTGCCAATTCATGTTGTATTATTTTTATAATCCTCCAAAAGGTTATATTAATGAAATAAATAAAAACTTAATCGTGAAATTATTATTTTATTTTGTCCAATGGGACTACATTTTAGCGCATATGGTTAAAGTAGTCTGTAGACTCAATGTTTACAGTCGGCTAAGAATGGAAGGAAGCAATGGAAATATAAAAGTAGCAAGTAGGCATATTTTTGCTTTAGTTACTAAGTGGGCAAGAAAAAGAATCAATCACCGTTGTCAGGTATAGATAAGGGAATTCCAACCCCGAAAACCTCGGCCCTCACAAAACATTTGGTCCCTTGGGTTGGAATTCCCTGACAACGGTAATAGATTCTATAAATTTAGTCCTTTGACCAAGAATGTTATTTGATTCACTGATATCAGTTCAAGTGAAATAACAGTTCCTAAAAACTTTCTACTGTGGGGAACAACTTTCAGCTCATATTTTATTTAATTATTCCTATTGGTCCTGATAAAATGTAATTTACATGTACACATTAAATATATTAATTAAAAAAAGGAAAAAGCCAGTTTTATTTTAAGGTACATTGTAACTTAAAGCTTCCAGCAGGCCTGCACAAATTGCACGAACAATCGTTTCGTTCGTGCGTCGGTTATGCAAATTTATTTCGCATAACCGATTTACCGTTCGTGCAAAACTTTCTAAATAAATTGTCTACATCGCGGGTACAAACAACGTGACTGGTTTCCGACATGTGTTATTATAATTAAATGTAATGGAAATGGCAGACACCAGTCTAGCTAGAATACTTATATTGTGAAGTGTAAGATATTCTCATTGGTTGTTGGATGTCACCGAAGGGAATTCCTTAAAAATGCGGCCAATCAGAAATTGCGATACTTCCATTAATAAACGTTAATCAGTAAACTTCGGCTGATTACGGGAAATTGTCAAATATCACACATGGCGATGATTTTCCAATGAAAAAAGTTATCATGGCGGCGAAAGAGACAGTTTCAGCGAGAAACATTTAAGAAATGTCCTTTTTCGAAGTACTTTGATTATGTCTTGAATGATGATAATCGTATAGAAGAAATTAAATGTATTCCTTGTAGTCAAAAATGGTCAGAAATTGTAGCCGAGTTAGTTTTTATTTTAACTTTAGAAGATCAGAACATGATCAGTTTTGTGTTAGTTTATTTTTTGGTTATCTACATGGACCAATGTTTCACTGGTTTGACAGTTATGGTTATGAGCAGATATCATTGTACTAAATATTTGGAACTAATTTTCAAAACTGTCTTATGCTTATTATATATGATTCATGAATATAAACTTGAAAACCTGGATTGACATTATGATGAATCATTACTAAATTTTATACCAGCAACAATCATAATAAACAACAACTAATAAATGAAGAATTCAAATAATTTACTGCTACATAAATTTTGAAGCAGGCTATAACCTACCCCTTATGACAACTAATAAACCAGATCAGAATGCTTACAATAGAAAAGTGTAAAAATGCTATCTCATTGGACATTTTTAATATTCTATTTATATGGTAATTTTTTTGTGACCAAATATCTTTCATCAATAAATACCACCTTTATGATATTTAGTATGTCTGTTATTTATATACAGTGATTATACACAATGATAGGTCATCATTATACTAATTCAAATTTAATTCAACAAATTAAAGTTTTGAGAACCATATCTACTAAGAAAAATTTGACTGTGTATAAGTTTGACTTGTATGCCATAAATGTATATTATTACAGTTCATTTTTACTTCAACATGACAATGGTGTTCTTTATTAAAATTATTTTAAAGTTCTTTTTCATTTTTTTTTTTAAACCGGTTATGCAAATCAAAATAGGTTATGCAAATTTATTTGGCATAACCGAGTTTCCGGTTATGCAAATTTTTAATTTGTGCAGGCCTATTCCAGACACACAACACTGTGTTTAGGCACAGCACTACATTACGTATACTTTCCCTCATATTGCCATATTATATAATTTCTGTTCATTCAGTACACTACAACATCCAATTGGTCCAGAGTTTGTTTATTTCTCGATGAATGTAAAAATTATGTTGCCAGGGAATGTTGTATATGATGACTTTTTTTCACATTTGTAAGTTGTCTTATTAAGCATTATTGTTTATGGACCAAAAATAATTATAAATAAAATATGAATGTTTAACATTATTAGTAGTACATATGTTTTTAATTTAATTACAAGTATTGTCTGTCATTTCTTTTACTTTAATCTGGGTATGAACAAAAGAAAATCATCCGCTAATCTAAGTGAGAACAGCTTCGTCGATTCACAATGTTTGCGCATTATTTACTTTCTGTTCAGACCCAGAAGAACGTAAAACAAATACACAGGTGTCGGAACCGGGGGGGCCACAATATGCTTTGGCCCCCTAGTTTAAAAACTCGCATTTAGTTGGTGGCCCCCCCAGTCGCTGCCATCTTCCGACGCCTATGAAATAACAGACAATGCTTAAATATATTACTGAATATTAATATTGTTATATAGCATCTCAGATTATCTTACCAATGCCAAGCCTCCTGTACGGCGCCAGACAGCCCAGTGTCATGATGTAGAGTCGACGCTGGTTCTCGGACGTGTCAATACGGCAACACACCGCACCTATCACAATATCATTGTAATATGCTGAAAAACAAACAAATAAACAAGATGGAAGCAAAGAATCATTTTAAATTGACAGCCTGCCATCTGCCTACAGGAAAATATAACATGATACTATTCATGGGCTCAAACTTAACCATTTATAAACTACGGCTATTTGAATAAAGTACGTGTAGGGAATGCTCAACTGGGCAGTAAGCATTTAGTGAGGATACCTCGTATAATTATATTCTTAAAATCCAACCAAAGTAGAGCAGAACAAAAGAAAGAAGGGAATATTTTATTAAACAACATACTCAACACATTTTATTTACGGTTATATGGTGTTGGACATATGGTTAAAAACCACAGTTACTGAATGAGGAAACCTGCTGTCTCCACTTTGTGGGCTACTCTTTTTGACTAGCAACAAGGGATATTTTATATGCACTATCCCACTGACAGGACAGTACATACCACAGCCTTAGTTACACAACTTGTGGAGCACTGGCTGGAATGAGAAATAGGCCCACCAATGGGAATCGAATTGATCCTAGATCGCGCATCCGACGAGCGCTGTACCACTGACTCGTGACTGAGATATGTCCCGCACGCATGTAACAGAAGACCTATGCTGTTTTGATAAAACATCTTCACCGCTGTTTTCAGACCAGCACATACATTCAGTGTTTGAAATAAGCACTTCTCTGTTTCTCCTGACAAGTGATAATCTGCTGTGACAAGCATGTACCTCAATGGTTGTTCAGTGAACAAGTAAAAATGTATAATGCTGTTTCATTTTGAACAATCAAAAACATTATCCTTGCTCTTGCATAAAACTAACCATTTATTTAGACAAGTAAAAATACTGATGGACAAGTAGATCTGTAGATGTACTTGTCCTGTGGAGAATTAAGACAGACACTTACCTAGGTTGGCGAGTTCTTACCTAGCTTGGCGAGTTCTTACCTAGCTTGGCGAGTTCTCCCACCTCCAGGACATCTTTGTAAAACTTGTCATTGTACGTGACGGGAAACACAACTTGGTTTAACCTCTTCAGCTGCTTGATGTTGTGCTGTGTTATATCACCCAACTCAATCCGACCCCTGCAAAGAGTTTGTCTTGTTTAACTACACCACAAGAGCACATTGATTTACTAATCACTGGTTGTTCGATGTCAGGCATTTGGTAATGTTGACTTGTAAGTCTTCGGAGAAAACCCAATTCTATATATATATATATATACAGTAAAGTACTCTTATAACGAACTGCAAGGGACCAGGACCATCGGTTTGTTATAGCAGTAGTTCATTGTAAATATTTACAGAAGTTAGCTATTTTTATTCAGGAAGTCGACCATAAATTTGGGATTTTTTAAATTTAAACATCATAGACATAAGAATTATTTTTGTTTTTTTTAACCAACAGAAGCAAAATATGCAAATACAACATGTTGAATCAAATGAGCGTTCAGTTAGTCACGTTTTGAAACAAAGTTGCTTATTTTTGTCCACTTAGTCTGCAGAACTGTAGCATTGCTAGCAATGTCGGCAATTGAATGAAACAGGCATATAGCTACATCAATTTTACTTTTTTTTAAAACAGTGTTATCGTGTCCATAATGATTGCGCATCTACCGAATACTGTTCCAACATTTCATAATATTTGTGTTATCTACCTTCAAAACTAAATATCTGATTATTTAATGCTAATGACTGTATAGTGAGTTTCACGTGTCAGTGACAGTCATGTTGTTGGATACCGGCACTTAAACAAGAAAACAACAGCAGGGAAGTGAGAGCAGACAGTTAATTGCTTCATATCTTAATTCTTTAATTGATACCAATCTTTCACGTAATGACAAGCAGATGTTATTTGATTGGACTCATAATGTGCTATCGTTTTGGATGCATTGTCGCTAATGCTACTGACTGATAAGATACAAGTGAGGTACAGGTGTCAATCCTCTTTGTTGGATAATGGCAAAATGTCACGGAAGCAATGGGGACTTAAACAAGTGAACAATAGCAGTGAAGTGAGAACATACCGTTAATTGTTCAATATGTTAATTACTCTCTTAATCAACTACGTAAATTACACCCGGACATTATCTTTCTGAACTTATTAATATTAGTACAGTCATTTCTGATGCACTGCCGTTGATGCTACTGATTGATAAGATGCAAACCATTATGATCGGTTCGCTGTATATGCGCTAATTTACACTGAAACTGACAATTCTGACAATTTATTTTTATTTTTTTAAACAGTTACTTCGCTATACACAGTTCATTCTACACATTAAAATTTATTAATATTATAAGGGGGATGGGGGGTGAAATCAGGACTTTACAATCAGTTTGTTCTAACCGGTAGTTTGTTGTAAGCATGTTAATTTTAAAAGTACTTTACTGAATCTAAAATATATGCATGTATATATTATGCACTATCCTACTGACAGGATAGCACATATACCACAGTGCAACGTAGGAAATGATCAGGACCAGTATGAAATGACAGTGATTCTTTAAAATACAAGTTAGTATAGATATATATGTAGCAGAGGTGGGGACACGCCCTTTTCTGCCAGTCTGAGACCAACTCCCGATATCTGAAAGCAATCTTTTTTTTTAAAACATGTTTGCTGGTCCCAAATTTGTCATTCTTGTCAGTCTGATGCACCAGTCCATTTCAATTACTGGAAGATATTCCTATCCATTTATTGGCATGGTGTTTCTGAATGTGTTTCTTTGTCTATCTTAATCAACATATGCACATTTTAATTTTCTAAAGACTTGAAACTGGTCCCAAATTAAAAAAAAACAATTGGTCATTTGTATAAACCCTTGGTTGTTTCATTTCTCCATCAATTACCGGTAATACTAATAGAAACGGTGAATATACTATTTGAGACAATTTTTCAATTATTAATTTTTGCTAGACATCATTTATTTTCAAAACGAGTGAACTTCCCATGTTAGTATGATAAACTGTTTGCGTACCAGTCACTAAGTTTTGCAACATTTTGTCAACGTGTGGATTTTAATAAAATTACATCTGTAAGTATTTTCATTTCAGGGATGGGGCACAGATTACTGATGACCATATATTCATTAGTGAACTGTTGCATGTGAAAGGAAATCGAAAGTATTCCCTTGTAAATCCGATGGTTTCTTTTGGTTGTTTTTTCATTCAATCATCATGGTTTATTTGTTTGCCCCTCACTGGCCACCGGGCTCTAACAATGTACATATTTGTAGAATACTATTATATTTATGACTACTAGCATTTGCAATTTATTTCAAATTTTTTATAATATTAATCACAGAAGCGAACTTGTCCCTTTTTTTAATGGTTACAATTTTTACGGTCCCAGTAATTAAATTCACGGGGTCCTTCCGACCCCTAGGGGAAACACTGTAGTATCGGACCAAATGACAGTGAGGTCAAATACCAAGGGGAGTAGAGCTGGGCGGTATCGGTATCATGTCAATACCGAAATACCATACCGAGCAAATCTCAAAATACCGAAAATTTCGGTATTGCAAAGTACGTATTCCTGCCTTTAAGTAAAACACTAAAAATACATCTGACGACACCACATTACCCACAAAATGGCCGATAAGAAGAGCGTATGGGCAAAATATTTTAACAGAAAGGACCGAAAAACATGCATATGCACTTTGTGCCAATGAAAAGTATTGGCCAACTATGGCAATACAACCAATTTGAAGAAACCTATTCATCACCATCATAAAGAAGCATACCAAGAAACAACGAAAAGACTTGAAGAAACGGTGACAGCATCAAAGAAAAAAAAAGAGATAAAAATTATATCATGTACGCGAAATTGTTTCAGTGCTATGCGCACGTGTACAAGCGATGCTATTTCACGTGATTGAGGCGTGATTCGATGTTTAGGGCCTACTAAATTCGGGTCATTCCGTGAATGCATTCTGTTGTGTCACACTAACAGTTTTGCGTTACCTACTACTGCTAGTTTTTGGTAAGGCCGGGGTTCTAACTTTCTAACACGCATTACAGACTAGCGTGTCTGACGACCACACATTAATATCTTGAAAAGAATGCAGGTCAGCTTTAGGCCGTATCTTTAACGGAATAAAACGAATACTTCCGGAGACGGTTAATTTTTAAAATCGGAAAAATGTTGGAGGTTCATGTTTAAAACAACCGCTTTTATATTTATTAAATAAAACTGTTATTGTTAAGTTTACTTGTAAAAAATATATATAACATTTTCCGATGTTTAATCAGGTTACAATTACATGTATGCAAAGGGATATTTTTCAGCAATTTATAGTGACTAGAAGTAAAAACATAGTTTTCTGTTGTTTACTATTCCATGACCGAGCGCCCAGAGGAAGCCCGGATAAAATATATATGTGAACCGGGGATGAATGCGCAGTTGTATAGTTAGCATGATGTATTTAACTATGTAAGGTAGACAATTTGTTAATTTTTTAAAATAAAGGTTTTTATTCCATGGATTGAAAAATCGCAAACACCTGTTTGCATGCATGGAAATGATACGTAGCCTCGGAAGCATTGTTGGTTACATTGGCCGCTAACTTAAATATCTAACTGTAAATGTTTACCTGTAGGTCATCAGATGAGCAATGGTTCAAAGACATTACTTGTTAGAAAACCCCCATTTGATAAAACAAAAATGGGCTGAACATAAATAAGGGGAAGACCCTAACGTGGGTGTGCATTTAGAGGCAGGTATACTTAAAATACTGCTTAATATTGGTTAGTTATTAGTGTTTTATGAATACCGAATACCGTACCGATACTGAGGTAAATTGCCACCAAAATACCGATACCGCCCAGCTCTAATGGGAAGTTCACAAGTTTTGTAAAATGTTACCTAGCAAACACAGGTGTGGTATTTTATTTATTACCCACCATCAAATAATGTAATTTGACAATTATTCCCAACATGAATCAACGAGACATAAGAATGCAAACATTACGTCATTTAGCAACTAATACACACCACCAGATGTGCAAGAAATATGTGTAATACACCCAGACATTACGTCATATAGCAACTAATACACACCACCAGATGTGCAAGAAATTTGTGTAATACACCCAGACATTCACCAGACCTATACACAATAAAACGTATAATATTCACTTAATATGAATTAATGGTCTGTTGATAAGGCATAGCATTCTTGCATATATAGAATACTAAACAAGCTTGCCTGTCATACCATTTTTTATGAAATGAGTGAACACTTTTGGTATTTGACGAGCGAAAGCATGTCAGATACCAACACTGTTCACATGTTTCATAAAAATTGTTAGACAGGCAAGTTAGTTTAGTATTTTATTTATTACAAACCAACTAGAAACAAACTGCAAAGCAGAAGTAAGCAGATGCCGAGACCTACTACACGTTATTTGTCTACAAACTAGGCCAGCAAGTGATCTACATCAGTGCACACCAATATTACACTAGTTAGATTTTAAGTGACTATTATGACATAAGCAATATCTTACACTGGTGTGTAATAAATACTTGTATATAAAGTTTTACTACATACTGTCAAAGGATGTGGTTTCAAATCCCATCCTAAACACTGTGTAAGTCTGTATTCATGTACACATAAATATAAAGTTTATGTTGTTTTCAACAGTTCAATTGGTATGAAATGACTATGATACAATGTACAAAATTACTTTTCACAATGATACGGAATGATCAAGCCAGGGCATAAAATATAATCAACGATAATCAAACGAGAATCTAAGATTAGCGATTTTCGTAACTTTTCTCCATCAAATTTGCTATCATAAATAAGAAGATATATTTGCTAGGACTAACTTGAAAGTTGGCAGGTGAAAATCAAAATTAAGTTTGTTTGTCTTGACCCAACCGACCTATGAAAATTGACCAGTGTCAAACAAAAGTGACCACTTTGTGGGGAGGACTTTGGGAGGGGGGGGGGGTGTCTTTTTTAAAATTACTAGTATAATATTGGTGCATGTCCGTAACCACGGTACATGTACATGCTCTGTGACAGGCAAAATGGGTTTTAAACTAAATCAGTCTAACAGTAGTTTTACAGGTAGCTTCGTGTAAGCCAAATGAGACTATGGGCCCACCGATGGGAATTGATCCCAAGTACAGATATTAAGAAAAGAAACCCTCTGTCACCACTTCATAAGCTACTCTTCAATTAGCAGCAAATAATTTTTATATATGCACCATCCTACAGACAGGGCACCACATACCATGGCCTTTGATATACCAGTCGTGGTGTACTTGATGGAACGAGAAATAGCCCAATGGGGGATCGATCCCAAACAGACGGCCCATCAAACCAGTACTTTACCACTGGGCTATGTACGTTCCTGCTCCCACATATTCAGTGATATTGTCAAAGGCTGTGGATTTGCTTCCTTCTAGAACAGACATCTTTACAACTTGTCATCACTTGTCCCCCACTATTTAGATACTGATTCAATAATACCATATTTAACAACCAATAAACAACTAAGATGCTAAATATGAAAGTATTTTTACAAAGGATATTATACTTCAAACTTAGGGGTGTCAGTTGTCAAATGTTCACAATCAGAGTTACTTCCCCTTGAATATAAGTAATGCAGAACTTTCCTGGGTTCAAGAAGTGGCCAAAGTCAAACCAGTTTTTGTTCACTTATGTGGACAATTTGCAGATAAGAGTGAGAAATATTCATCATTACAAAAGAAAATCTTTAAACATTTTAATCAAGGCAATAACGTGAACAACAAAACGTCTAGGGAAAAATACACTTCACTGTTTCAGTTTATCTTAAAAATATATATCCATGTCCGTTTAATTAATTTGACACTCGTCAGATGAATACTGTTGTGTCAAAGGTGAATTTATAAATTAATAAAAAGCTATGGGCTATGATATTGATATTAAACCAATAATACCTAGTCATCTTTATCGAAAATGACTTTCCCTCCGATATTTCCTAGGAAACGGAAGTCCGGAAGCACACATGGCATGTGAATTCTTTGGTAATTTGCTCCTTTTTTGCTTTGCAGCACAAACTTTTACAGCAACACAAAACCGATTTTGTTCTCCATTTTTATATTTGACATTCGACGCGTATCAAGAATTAAAAGAGAAAAGAAAAGAAAGAAAGAAAAAAGCCCACACATCTCATTCACTTGTGTAGCGATCTCCATGTTTATGCACTAACGAATCATCAGGCCCGTAGTAGTTCACCAAGGCAGGTCTACGGTCCGATCGATTTTATTTTTTATTATAAATTTGTTTTTAATTTTAACATTTTAATATTTACTGGACGGCACAGCAATAAACACTATAATACTAAATAATGGACCAAAACGTTTATCTTTAAGCCTGTATTCGGTCAAAAAGGCTTCAGGATGAAACGGTCCTGAACATGCAAATCAAAACGGCCAAAGAAAATAATCTCAATACGGTCAAAGAAACAGTAAAAACGGCCATAGGAAATTTATTATTATATATATTGTAAAATTATTATTAAATAACATGAACAAAATATTTAGATATAATTTTTAGTATATAGTTGAAGGTGTAATTGAAAGGTGTTTGCACTAGCAATTTGGCAAGAAGATTCAGAAAATAAGTTCAGAATTATATTTTGCTAATTATGCATTGTATTTTACCCCTATAGAATCTGTGGCATGTCACGGGAAGAACACAAGTTGATGATCTATTCAAAATGTACGTAACGTGACCAGAACCTCAATCCTATATCTGTCCATAAACTTCAGGGAAGAGACTTTTAAAACACCCTCAAACTCTTCATTTGCCTACCAATAATTCCCAGGTGTAACACTTTATAATAATAATGATTTATTTATTTTCTGTTGTATATTTAGGGCCGTCTTAACTTTTCTTAAGGGCCGTTTTGACGTTTTGTCTTTTGAAATGACTGTTTTAAATTTTACATATCGGCCGTTTTGACTTTTTTAAGGGCCGTTTTGAGAGAGAGAGATAGAGAGAGAGAGACACACACACACACACACACACACACACACACACACACACACACACACACACACACACACCCACACACATAAATGGAGAAAAAAAACTGTGTGGTAAAATGTGGTCTGTTCATTTGTTACGACCACACAGAGTACATTGATACCTGGTACGTGTTCTTGGTTTACGACAAACATCTCTTGTTTTCTGTTGTCTCTTGCTCCTCAAGTCATATGGTGAGATGTTTTCAGCAAAACGTTTTTTTATTTTTTCCATTCTGTATGTACGACAGCAAAACCTCTTTACGTTCGTTATGAAACGTTATTCGTGACAATGGTCGTCAAGGAAACACGGCTACAGATGTGTTTTGTAGTAAGCATAAAATGTATGAATATCTAAATGCTTAATATTTGCGGATGGTGATCGAGAAATACTGAAACAATTAAATTGAATATTAATGACCCTGCGCTCTCCAAACATATACACAGTGTGTGGAAACTGGAAACCAGCAATTAAGACGATCAGATAATGTGTCCTCCGATGGGTTAGATCCTACGACTCAAAGGTTATAACATTCTAAGACTTTTGAAGGTCGTTTCCCGATATGACGCACTAGCCTATCCAGATGGAGAATTATGCGCGCGCACACACACACACACGCGCGCGCGCGCACGCACACACACACACACCGCCTGATCAGTCCAAAGTCCAAACCTGTTTTCCATGCCCACATTCAATAAGTTCAAGCATGTCCGCCCTGGGTCCCGTCTCTGGTATGACCAGTGGATGAAATCAGTCTTCGGGTGGCAGTCTATATAGAGATAAATATCTCGTTTAACCAGTGCCCCACAACTGGTCAAAGGCCGTGATATGTGCTTTCCTATATGTGGCAAAGTGAATATAGGCCTACAAGACGCCTTGCTGCACTAGGAAAACAATGTAGGTTTCCTCTCGTGACGTCATGTCAGAATCGCGAAATATTTGACATCCAATAGCCGATGATTAATAATCAATGTGCTCTAGTTGTGTTGTTGAACAAAACAAAAAGACAAAAAGCAAATATACAGTTAACTGGAGGACGTATTGTCCTACAAACAAAGGTCGGGACATAGCCCAGTGGTAAAGTGCTTGCTTAATGCGCGGTCGGTCTGGGATCGATCCCCGTCAGTGGACCCATTTCTCGTTCCAGCCAGTGCACAACGACTGGTACATCAAAGGTCGTGTTATGTTCTATCTTGTCATGGAATGGCGTATATAAAAGATTCCTTGTTGCTAATCGAAAAGAGTATCCCATGAATAGGCGACAGCGGATTTCCTCTCTCAATATCTGTGTAGTCCTTAACCATATATCTGACGCCATATAACCGTAAATAAAATGTGTTGAGTGCGTCGTTAAATAAACCATTTCCTTGCTTTCTACTGTCACATATTCCCTAGAGATGCATTTTACTGGAGATTGGCAGTCCTCTTACATATAAAGCAATGGCAATGAACCATGGGAGGGGAGGAATCTAGCTCAGTCGGTAGGGCACCTGTCTGTTGCTTAGGTAATAGGATCGAATCGCCTCAGTGGACCCGTTTTTCTGTCCCATTTAGGTCTGGTATATCAAAGGATATAAACGTGCTATCATGTCTGTGGGAAGTACATATAAAAGATCTCTTGCTACTGATGGAAAATGTTCATTCATTCATTTCAACTTATTTGAGTGTTCATATCCAATTACGGTACAAACACACGGTCTTGGGCACACACCTCACAGTTGTTAGTGATCAGTGAGAGAATGGGTGTAGTGGTCTTACACCTACCCACCAGGATAGTGGATTAGTTGTTAGTGATGAATGAGACAATGGGTGTAGTGCCCTTACACCTACCCACCAGGACAGTGGGTTAGTTGTTAGTGATCAGTGAGAGAATGGGTGTAGTGGCCTTACACCTACCCACAGAGTCTTGGGGGAGGAACCTAGCCCAGTGGTAAACCATGCGCCTGTTTATCGTTCTAATGCGAAACAAAGGCCGTGGTATGCACCATCCTGTCTGTGGGATGCTACACATAAAATACTCATTTCTGCTAATCGGAAAGAGTAGCCCATTGCGTGGTTTTCGTCATTATCCTATTTTCCAACGCCATATGTATCGTTGTTCCTTCATATCGACTCTGTTTATCTCCATGGTGTATCGAATCACACAAACTGGTTTTGGTCTT
>JAECMU010029888.1:750-16608 GCA_016106625.1 Dracogyra subfuscus | reverse complement strand
CACCTTGTTTGCCGTGAGTTGCAACCCGTGAAGATGGATGATGGGATCCTGGTGATTGAGTTGGGGCATACCTGTGGGTATGACTTCTGACAATACATCACTTTGGCTCGGAATTCATACAGACGGGTGATCAGGAAGGCCCGACCTGATCTGTCGGCTGGTCATGCCAAGCTCGAGAGCAAACAACATTTGTATTGTTTATAGTAGTCAAAAACAAACATTGCTTTACTTATTTGTTTTATATTTGTTGCTCTTGGGGCGGTGGCTAGGGTCAATCGGGTGATTATTTTGTTTCTTGCCTGAGTATATCAACCATGTATCCCTGGCATGAGTGCCTGCTGGTTATCCGCATCATCATGTCCCCTTGTTGGACTCCGTGGTTGGTAGGGGCATGGTTGTTGAAACATTTGAACTTTAATATGGCTACAAACTATTCTCAACCTTTTGATGGGATCCTGAAAAGGGTCCATACCGAAGTTACTGATTCTTCTTCTTCGGATGAAGAATCCAAGAAAACATATGTAGCAAACAAATCCAGAGTGATCTCTTCTGATTCCTGGCCGAGGTTCTTGGTCATCAGTTCAAGTGTTGACGGAGTCTTGAGCAGACTTTCACCGTTTGCTGTTCAGAAGGGGCTTGTCGGCTTGGCTGGTGAGCCGAAAACTGTTAAAAAATTAAGGAATGGGACTTTGCTTGTTGAATGCTCAACATAAAGCCATTCTAAATGTGTGTTTTTTAAGTCTGTAATTTTATGCAATGTGCCTATCACAGTGACAGTCCATGCCTCCTTAATTCTTCTAAGGGAGTGATTAGATCTCGTGATTTACAGGGAGATGATGATGATGAGATCCTTGATAATTTATCATCACAAGGCGTGACATTTGTAAAGAGGATAATGGTTCGTAGGAATAATGAGTTAGTTCCTACGAATACATTCATCCTGTCTTTTAACAAGCCAACGCTCCCTCAATCAATCAGGGCTGGGTATCTCAGCATACCTGTGGAACCTTACATTCCAAAACCTTTACGCTGTTTTAAGTGCCAAAAGTTTGGTCGTGGTCAAACTGCATGTAGAAACCACTTGACATGCGCGCGTTGTGGTCAGCTAGATCATGATAGCAAAGCATACAACGAGATCATGTGCATAAACTGTAAGGGGAACCATTTTGCATATTCGCGAGAATGTGCAAGATGGAAAACAGAAAAGAGGATTCAACAGGTTAAGGTTGAAAAACGCTTATCATTGAGGAAGCCAGAAAATTGTTGGAAACATCGACACCAGTTGTTGCAGCAGAGCAGTCATATGCAGTCATAAAGGTTGCACATATGTACACATACAAAAACGCATACACATACACACAGGCACATACGAATACAAGCACATATATACACATACATAAACACATACACATACCTGTATACACATACACACACCCAAAATCCACGAATGTTCATCCTTCCATTTTACTAACAATTGTTAATGTTTAACGTGATATGACAAACTTCTTCATAGTTGTGAAAAGAAGGCGAACAACATTAACTTCAAAACTCGGATATCAAAAATATGTTTAAATTTGATTTATAATAATAATAATAATAATAATAATAATAATAACAGTTTAAGGTGGCGGGACGTAGCCCAGTGGTAAAGAGCTCGCTTGATGAGTGGTCGGTTTGTGATTTATCCCCGGGGGTAGGCCCATTGGGTAACTTTTTCGTTCCAGCCAGTGCACCACGATTGGTATATGGTGGGATAGTGCATTATTATTATTGCATTTTCCTACGTGCCTGCTACGATTTATACATTAACAGCTGTGGTGTAGCAATTTCGCCTCTCTGTTCTTTTTTTTGTTCTTTTCTTTTCTTTGTTTTGTCTCGGGTCCTGCCCATCTCTCTCTCTCTCTCTCTCTCTCTCTCTCTCTCTCTCTCTCTCTCTCTCTCTCTCTCTCTCTCTCTCTCTCTCTCTCTCTCGCGAATTCTCATAATTCCCCATCCCCAATTATTCGATCTCTAAAAGGCGACTGATGGTCCATAGATACATATCACATTATCCATGGTGAAATACACATATCATCAATAACAACTACACTTTTGTTTTTAAGTCCATATTTTTACAGTGGACACGTTTATCTTATAAACGTAATTTAAAACGTGTATATGTACAATAAATGATAGAGCAATAAGCCGGCCAATTTCTACGTCTCAGATAACCAACCTAATTATATTATATTATATTATATTATATTATATTATATTATATTATATTATATATATGATATTATATTATATTATATATTTTTATTATATTATATATAATATAATATTATGTTATGTTATATTTTATCATATTATGTTATATTATATTTGTGTTATTTCAGCTAACAAGGCCTGCCCAATTGCATCAACACAACAAAGTAATTTGCCAGGTACGGTACGTTATACAATTTATCAAAGAAAACATGTAAGATTTTACACAACACATTATGATAAGTGACTGATAAGCGAATGCTAAGCAATTGACGTTGTTGAGGCGAAATGTTCAGTATTACAGAATATTGAAAAATACACGACTGTGTGCTGTACAAATATTTCTGCAATTTGGATGAAAAAGGATTTGATACCGCAGTTTTAGATGGGGATGGGGCGAATGTCTGTAAGTGAAAATGCATGTATTTGTGGGCCCGAACCTTCGTGGGTGGGGAGGGGCAGACATGTTCCCCCGAATTTGAATTTCAGGTGTTAAAATACGGCATTTCAAGTCTTCTGAACAGAGTAACAGGGAGAAGTGTGTTGTGTTCCATGACGTTTGAGTCCCCTTGCTTCGCAGCCCTTACTATAAGCGTCCGTTTTAATGCTGCTAACTCCCTCAATCGCTACAATTTCGGTTGGACACACCCGTGGGCAAAATCAAAGAGATCGACAGCAAAGCGTGGCGCAAGTAGATTTATTGAACTGTCTTTGGTGTAATCTACGAAAATTCCGAATTTCTAGAAGGTCTGATGAAGTAGTTTCAGATACACTGACTGTTAGTTTGGTCTAAACAATTAGCATATTATCACCAATATGGTACTTCATACCAGCACTATAAAGTTATATATTTCAGGTGAATGATGCTTAACGATTCAGATCTTTATATTGATATATTTATTAAATATGTTTACATTGTTTGAATTGATGCGTTTCATTTGAAGTTCTGACCAAACCTTTGGCAAAAATTAAATATGACACGAAGACGAAAGAGCACTTCAGTGGAACTGTGTTTCCAATATCATTTAGCATGAGAATGGCAACAAATAATATGGCATTTCCCTTGTGCTTTATACCAGGAACACAGATCCAAATCATAATCGTAACTCTCGCTCATACAACGTGTTTGTTGACGTATTTGATATCACATATGACTGTTATTCTTCACGGGACTTAGCACTATATCAATAATTTAATGTCATCTGGCTGGGTCAAAGTTCTAAGTAAACTTAACGTTAAATAGCACAAGTAATAATGCCAAACCTACGGTTTATTTGGTAATAAATGTGACAGTGTTTACTGTGTAAAACGATATAAGAAAAAGAAGGGGGAAATACTTTTTATCTCGTCCGTAATTATACTGAACATTGATGTACAAGTTTCAATAATAAGGCACCGTTGGGATTGTAAATTGGGTTGAACTTTAATTTTGACAAGGCAGTGATGGCTGGTAAAGTGGGTACGCCTTTATCGTAAGCAAGATTGAAAATCTTACACTTACCATTCGCCGATGGACTGATTAAAAAGGTGTACTTATTATAGTAAGCCACTTTGATTGAAATGCATGGTGTAACACTGATTCACGTTAGAATTAGAGTCCTGGCCTGGTGCTTATAAAACTTTTAGAGTCTAGACTCGAGACTCTAATAGAGTCTGAGACAATAACGCCATGGCAATGCCATACATCATTTGAGATTGAGTCTGGACTCTAAAAGTTTTATAAGCACGGGCCCTGATCTGCCTGAATCTGAGTATCGAGAAATACACAGAGTAAAACATTCGTTTGAATGTTTAATCTCATTGATGCTGAATACACATCTTTATTTTAGCTTTTTGCTTGTATTTCGTCACGATTATCACCCTCCACCCCACCCCCAACCTTTTTTTTTTACTCGTTCTTGCTGACTGTCTGTCCGATCGTTGTACTAGTTATCTCTATACACGATGCCATGTTTTTCGAACAATCCATATTGATTCCACTGCCTCATTCAAAGGTGACAAAGTCCTAATCAGAATAATGTTCAAGGAGCTTCTTTCGGAATATATTTGTCACATTACGCTTGCTGTCTGTTTGCTAGGTGCAACATGGAGATCCACCAAAGAGTATAATTCGGAATTAGCATCATCCTCAAGCCAGTGGTATGGAGTTTGGAACCAGTGATGCATGTTCCAAGCCATAGGTCCATGTGTTTTAATTATGGTATCTGGCTTCTGCCTTAACCAGATCTAAACAGTCACTGAGCTGTTCCCGAACATCCTCACCAAGCTCTCAGACAAAAAGACTCACTACGTCAGAGAGTTCTGTGTGGTTATTTTTTTAATGTGTAACCTACAAAACGAAGGATGTCATCATACAGTGAACTAGTGAAAAATGCTGCTTATTTCTATCACTGCCAACAATAACAAAAACAACAACCACAACGCAACCGCCTACTACTACTAGAAATATCATACCCACCACCACGATCATCATCATTACGACACTCTACCCCGCTGCTTCTACTACTACTACGACGACGATTACTACTACTACTAACGAAATTAATATTTATATTACTGTTACTATTACTGCTGTTATTTTTTGTTGCAGTTGTGGTAGTAGTAGTAGTGGTAGAGGTGGTGGTGGTGGTGATAGTAGTAGTAGTAGTAGTAAGTAGTGGTAGTACTAGCTACTAACGAAACTGATATTTATATTACTGTTGCTATTACAGCTGTTATTTATCGTTGCAGTTGTGGTAGTAGTAGTAGTGGTGGTAGTGTTAGTTTTGGAGTTGGTGGTGGTGGTCGTCGTCGTGGTAGTAGTAAGTAGTAATAGTGGTATTATTATTATTATTATTATTATTATTATTATTATTATTATTATTGATGTTATTGTTGTTATTATTATTTTAGTGGTACACATGTGTTCAGATGAATCAGTCAGCGGTGTACAAGGAATGTTTCTTGACGGATTCGTACCTGGCAACACAAACATCACCTGTATCTGTTCACTGCAGGCAACAACAATACTTCAGATTGGAATTAGTCCGGTTTCATTTCCAGAACAAATGTGTGGATCACAGTTAACTATACAGCTAAACCGGCAGCAATGGACACTGATATATAATTGCAGAACTGGTGGGAATGTAACAACGTTAAAGAGAATTATTGATGAGCAAGGGGCCTCAATTACTTTGCAAACTAGTTCAACACACAGCGTGGATATCACTTACTGCATCAGCTTCTACATTACAACTGTCGCAGGTACACACATTTGATATAAGAATATTAGTTGAAGGGTAACATCTCTTCTGGAACGAATCCTTTCTTAGATGTTTCCTTTTGACACGAGACATAAGAAAATCAGTATGTTAAAGCTCGCTTTCTGGCACCTTTTCAGCTTGTTGAATGAACCAAAAGCTTTCAAATATCAAAATCATTATCGTAATTTCGAATCACAAGCTCGAATATGAAATACCACACCTAGTAATAAGCCATAGGGGAGAATAAGATCATCAGTAGTAATTGATTAGTTTTAAACATGTAGTTTATTGTAATAAGCTACCAAAATACATTTCTGATTATATACACAGACGCAGACAAATGTATCATTTTGTTTGGCCACGTTGATTACGTATTACATTTATTAATGATAATTCATTTGTAGCTGCAACATTCAACACTATTAACAATAGATTTGATGTTTACAAACCAATTCCAATTTTAACATTTTGTTACTTCTGATTCTTTTCTATCCATAGGTAATTTAAGTCTTCAGTGTTATTCGTCAGGAGACAAAACCACAGTCCCGATGACGACACAGTCCACGATCAAGACAACCCCCGTGACGAAGACAAATACACCATCAGGTTAAAAACCTTTCCCGAGTACCGGTTTTCAATATTCTCGCAACAAATGAAAATAAATGAGAGAATACAAACAACCGTTCGAGCTGTGGAAACGATAAAAAAAACTAGAAATAATTACAATGATGTATAGTAAACAAAATAAAACGAAACATATTTTGTTTTTAATCAAACAAACAAACACAATAAAACAAAACCTAAAAGAAATATAACTAATAAAATTAATTAAAAACAAAACAAAAAATAACAACAAAATAAAAATTGAAAAATAAGCATACTGAAGTAAAGGGTATGACATATGATCAAATAAAAAAAAAGACAATAATTATATATCATAGTTGTATCTTCCGATTAATTAGTTACAGCACGCGCAGGGGAACCTCATCGTGGTGCAGGGATGTAACATTTTCTTTGAGAGTGGCCAATACAGCACGAATTGAAGTTTACAGTAAAATTCAGTATCTGCAAAATTCTGTGATATTTGTCTTTGTATTTTTGCACAGTTCTTTACACTGATTTTGTTTCCACCTTGAATTTTTATATTGATGTTGATCATCACTTTATTTGTTTGCATTACCATAGTTTGACACCCAATAGCCGATGTATTTTTCGTGATGGGGTGTCGTTAAACAATCATTCATTCATTCATTCATTCATTCCGATTAATTATTAGATTGAACAAACTTTCCAGTCAGTAATGACACCGGCTATACCCGATACTACCCTGCAGTTTAAGTTAGACTAAGAGATACGGTCCAAAAGATATGAAGGTATTTTTTGAATACCCTGATATATGTAGTATATGGAATGCTGTTTCTAATTATTATATTATTATATATTAGAAAAACTGAGTTAGACTCATGACTCCCATTCCACAAAACAATTTCAGTGTTAAGATCATCCCAAGTGCATAAGGTAATTATTCACTTAAGGTGATGTTAGTGCTCAAATTGCTTTGTGGAATGGAACACAGGAGCCTGACTTACAAAACTCCCTTATAGCTCTTTTAAATAACATTGTAATACTTTTCTGCACTATGAGATCGCAAATAAACGAGAGTTTAGTGACCTACGAACCAGATAGCTTAACACTAATCTCTTCCACTTACACAATGCTTTGAATAGAAAATTATATGTGCATGTAAAATATCCCTTGCTACTAATGGGACAATGTAGCGGGTTTCCTCTCTAAGACTAGAAGTCAAAATTACCAAACATTTGACATCCAATAGCCGATGATTAAGAAAGCAATGTGTTCTAGTGGTGTCCTTAAACAAAACAAACTTCTTTTGCATACTGCATACTGTGGACATATTAATACAGAAGTCACCATGTGCACTGTAGGTTGCCATTTCCATCTCTAACATGCAACAATGAGTTATGATTGTGAAGCAAAACTCGAGGTTATAGTAATGTCACTCGGACCTCACAGTAGATTTTGTATTGTGTCAGAGAACGTGTCTCTCCGATTTTGATGTCCATGGGCAAAGGACGTGTATCTGAAAGACATGTAGTATACACGTATGCACATAGTGATATAGAGTTGTCATGGTATATTCATTACAACATCCTGCAACACTATAGACAACAATTAAAATACATTGTGTTTTTGACTGCTCGCAAAATATGATAATCAATCAACCAATCAATCATTTGATACATGCTTACATCCAACAAAGGTTCAAACACGCCTGTCTTAGACATATTATCTGAATTTCCCAGTTGCAACCACAGTAATTGGTCTGAATGGCCTATCTTTAATTAAGTAGATACCATGTTAATGTTTACAAGGCAAAGGTCGCCAATTAATGAAACCATAATGTGTGATAGAAGGGCGTCCAGAATGTTCACAAATTATGGTGGGTTTCAGTTGTGCGCGAAGATGTTGCTTGGAGTATTGGAACTAGATATGCTCACACGCAATTGTGTTAGAGCACAGCCTGTTGCCAAAACGTAAGTAGTTACAAGGAAAGATTGGCCTGCTGCATCCCACCTTAATCCCAAATGCCGTCCATGCCAGTACCTGATACAGGATTTCCGTCGATATTCACTAACCTTAAACATGTTCGCTTGCTATACAAAGTTACTCGAGCTGAGCTGTTCACTAGTTAACAGAATAAAAAGACTGCAGACAAAAGATGCATATTAAATTTCATTTTCTTTTTATCGACACTGGATTATATAAGAATAGGCGTACTAGAAGCTAGGTTGTAAGTGCCGTTTAAAGTGTACCTCAGCGAGAAATACTTTGTTCAGCTTCAGTTCATATTGCTTGTCCTGTCAAGAAATAGTTTTACATTATATATAATAGAGGAGTTCAGACGGCAAATACTTGGGAAGTTTATTTGTATCTGACTTTGCTTTCGTTATATTAAATACCTCAATAGTTAGCCCATCTCGTAAAAGTGGTATCTAGCAATACCCAGTGTAGTATTTTATATGTATGACTGTACCTGCGCCGATATGTTCGGCACGTTCCGTAAATGTCCGTTGTCAATCGGCAAACGCCGATATCTTGTTTGGAACAAAATATGTTGACCACTCTGTCCACAGTTGTGAAAAGGGGATACACTAAATTACCTTCAACACACTGAGATGATCCATGCATCTCGATGATTATTTAATTATTTGGTTATTAATTTGGTTTTCCAGTTCCAGTGTCCAACAATTGGAATATAATAAACCTTTGTATAGATATCTCCTCTCTCTCTCTCTCTCTCTCTCTCTCTCTCTCTCTCTCTCTCTCTCTCTCTCTCTCTCTCTCTCTCTCTCTCTCTCTCTCTCTCTCTCTCTTAATTATCTGAGTCCTTGTTGTAAATATCATGATACGTATAATGGCATAGAATACCAGTTTCACGATATCTCTCAATACACAAATTACCATAATACCCATTGCCACTTATTTGGACCTGGTCTCTGAAAGGTGATTGATGGTCGGATAAATAAATTGATTTGGTATAAGTGTGAGACCATCACCACTTAAACCACTTGGCCCTCGGTGTATGAAAACCACGTATACATTAGGAAAGTATCTATATAAAAAATAATACTACCAAAAAGAAGCACGTTTAATTTGTATAGTTCTTACTTTTACAGCTTTTATGTCCAAAAAGTATTAAAACAATAATCTGGCCAATTTCTATTTCATGTTAAGATAACTACACATTATGTATTGTTATTATATTATATTTTGTTTGTGTTATTTCAGCTAATAAGGCCTGCCCAATAGCAGCAACTCAGCAAACTAACTTTCCAGGTATATTAATCCAGTTTTGTAAACAGAAATGTTGGGATTTAATGCATGTTATGAATAGTGTACCGTATATCCCAACAACTGATGCTATTCGGGAAATAAAGAGAATTCAATGGTCTGTTGGATAATATTTAAAAATACATTTGTGTGCCCTGTACTAATAGTTCTACAGCTTAGCTAAATATCATCAAAATGTGTTGCTTTGGACGAAAAGGAAAGTTTCTTCTAAAGATTATGGACAATCAACAAAATATCCATATCTGTGTTATAAAATTATGTTGTTATTATTATTATTATGATTATTATTATTATTATTATTATTATTTTAGTGGTACACATGTGTACAGATGAATCAGTCAGCGGCGTACAAGGAGTGTTTCTTGACGGATTCGTACCTGGCAACACAAACATCACCTGTAACTGTTCACTTCAGACAACATCAGCACTTCAGATTGGAATTAGTCCGGTTTCAATTCCAGAGAAAATGTGTGGATCACAATTAAGTATACAGCTAAACCAGCAACAAAGGACAATGAATTATAATTGCAGAAATGATGGGAATGTAACAACGTTAAAGAGAAATATTGATGAGCAAGGGTACTCTATTACTTTGCAAACTAGTTCAACACACAGCGTGAAAATCACTTACTGCATCCACTTCTACATTACAGCTGGTTCAGGTACAGACATTTAATATGCATTATGTGATTTTAAAAATAAAATAAAAAAATATTTTAATGACACGACAATAACAAATTGTCTGACATTCGTAATAACTTCAAGCAAAAACAACACATTACTCGGGTTTTAATTGCAGAAATAATGTGTGGATTACAAGTAACTGTACAGCTAAAACGGCAACAAAGAAATGGTAAAAATGCAACATCGTACATGTATACGCAAATTATTGATAACGTGCGAAATACTGATGAGAACTGTACTCCATTACTTTGCAAACTAATGCCACACACAGGTTGAATACCACTTACTGCATCAACGTCTACATCACATTAGATTCAGGTAGTGATATTGATACACATTATTTGATTGAAAAAAAGTTTAAAGTCTAGAAAATCAATTATTGAAACGAGCTTAAACGATTTATTTACTTAGTTAACTTGCTAGGCAAATAGTAATCAAAGTAAAGCCAGAAACAAATCGCAGCCAGAACCATAGAATATATATGTGTCTAGCACTTTATAAATATTGAATGTTGAGCAACCTAACAGGCTTAATACGCATTTCATGATTTCGACATTTTGGAAATTAGATCTTTAGCTTCCTCTTTTGTTTTTGCCAATGAAAGCAGATATACGTTTTGTTCAATTTAACACATCCTACATACCACCATATTTAATTATACATTTTAAAGGCCTGCCTCTCTCTCTCTCTCTCTCTCTCTCTCTCTCTCTCTCTCTCTCTCTCTCTCTCTCTCTCTCTCTGAGCGTAACATTTTATTTGGCCAGATTTGGCAATGATAATGTATTTCTAGCTGCGATATTCAATTCCTTAACAATGGATTAGACATTTCCAAACCAGTTTTAATTTTAAAATACTGAAAATATGTGCTTTAAATTTTTGTTTTTATATATAGGTAGTTTAAGTCTTCGGTGTTATTCGTCAGGAGACAAAACCACAGTCCCAAAGTCGACACAATCAACAGAATCAACGACAGCGGTTAAGACAATTCCCACAACGCAGACAAATTCACAATCCGGTCAAGAAGATTTCCCGGGTACTGCTTTTAAGTATACTTGTGACAAACCAAATAAACCATGAACAAAGAAAGAAAGAAAACGATAAACGTAATAGTAACGTCAAAACATAGATTAAACATATAACAAACGTATATAATAAACAAAGCAAAACGAAACAAATAGTATAACAAAACTCAAACAAGCAAACAAAGTGAGACAACCCCATTTTTAAAAAATCAATCAACATCAAAAACAAAAATAAAATAAATGTATTTGACCACAACAAAGAACAAAGCATGTTTTTTTCTTTAGGAGATTGTAAAAGATGAAACTGTTCGGTTATTAATAAAGGATTCGTCACGAGTGTTTTTTAATATGGAAAATATCAACCGAGTGTTAGTTAATCGGTATTGTCGAGGCTCTGCCGAGACAAATACCGATTAACGACACGAGTTGCGTATTCTATTTATCCTATAACACTTCTAAAATAACATTCTAATTACTTTTTTTTGTAAATCACAGTACTAAAGTCGCCGCCATCCATAATATGACGTCATCACGATTAGCGCAGATTAGTTTGACGTCACACATTTTAAACAAATCTTTGAAAACGTTACGCTCGGGTACACGGGTCTTGTTGGCGTGTAAGCAAAGGACTCATTGACCGCAACACATAACCTTACAAATTTGCATAAGCCAATATCACACAGGTTAATACAGTAAATATTAACTCGCTATATGACATGGATATTATGGTAAGTTATAGGATAAATGACTATACCAGCCTTAATTTTAATTGACTTGACATAAAAAAAAAGAAAAAAAAATGTTTTGTTTTTATATGTTGTTTTATGTAGTGAAGAATGTCATCTACTCATGGTTTCAGTTTATATTTTCTCGATTACTTAACCCAACTAAACTCTGTCTTTGATGTCTAGTGTCTAGGTTTTCAGTTTGTTTAAATTAGCCATTTCTTATTTTTGATGAAAACCCCCCATATATCTGGAACAAAATTATTTTCAGTTCATGTGAAAGTCCTGTAATTAAACCATCTACTAGTGATTACATCATAGAAAGTTTAAGATGTTCGTCAATATTACCATAAACTTTATGTTTAATATAAAACTAAACATAGGGTAATACGTTTTCGTGTCCTAGGGTATGGGGTTAAAGGATTCATATCAATTATATAAGTGGTGGAGAAGATTTAATATTAATGTGTTGGACTATTTTCAGATTTTATTCAAGATGGCTTCTATTTATTATATAAATGGCTGTCATGAATCGAAAAACATTAACTATTTATACTGGACACTAGTTTACAAGAACTCGTCTCAATCACGTTATTTAGTCACAGTAATTGTTTTAACAGTTATATTGAACGACCATAGTAAGTAAGTCTAAGAAAGCTTCCTCCAGTTATACAATGGATAGTATGCAGATATTTAGTTTATTGTATCACATCACAGTGTCAATTAATGGGGAATTTGGAATAAACTTTGTTGGACTCTGCCAAAACCGTTGGCTTTAATATAACGAAAGACACTTTAAAATCTGAAAATCTGAAAATGTAAAGAATATTTTGGTAGGTGTATTTCATTATGTTCAAAAATATATAAATATAGAAGCAGTGAAATGACACCAAAATAACACCTCTATGACTTCAAGAACGGGCATTGTAACAGAGCGTGACGTGATCAAAGTCGGGGTAAACCTGTATCTCTATAAATAAAAAAAATCAGATTGATCTAAACGTTTCACATTAATATTGTTTCTTGAAAATAAAACAACACAGATTATGGCCATTTAAATTTCACGTTTTTTATCCTCATTAATTTACAATGAACACACTTTTCCTTTTCTTTTTACGTCAAGTGAAGCTGAAATTGTTGATAAAAATACCTACCTACAATTACTGATATGACTACATTCACAAGCAAATTATAACTTCAGAACTATTATCATGTATGTTTTGTATTTAGTTGCAGCTGTAGCGGGTGGTGTCGGCGCTGTCGTGCTTATTGTTGTAGCAGTCACTGTCGTTATCGTCGTATGTCTTAAAAGGTAAACCAAACTATGGAAAATGTAACAAGAGATGGCTATTAGTTGTTTGATCGCCTGAACAAAATATTCAGAGAATGTATTTTTATCTTCTTGCTTAAAAAAAGTAATTGATTATTAAACATATATTTGTTTTTGTTTTTCTCTAAATATTTTGATTATTTTAAAACCAGTTAACAATGGAGGCTAAATGTTGATTTTAGTACCAAACTTTAGAATTGTCTGCTAATTCCAGGAGATCGACCTGTTACCTTGTGTTGTTCTATGACTGGTAATCTAAAAATCGCTCTTCACCAGCCAAAATCGGAGTATACATATTTTGACGCTGCTTTATACTGAGGTCAGCTTTAATGATGATGATGATGGAAAAGTTAAACGTTTATTTTGTTTAACGACACCACCAGAGTACATTGATTTATTAATCATTAGCTATTGGATATCATCAGCTATTGGATGTCAAGCATTTGGTATTTTCGACATATAGTCTTGGATAAGAAACCCATTGCTTTTCCCCCAATTAGTAGCAAGGGATCGTTTATATGCGCCATCCCACAGACAGGATACCACATACCACAGGTTTTGTGCACGAGAAAGAGCCCAATGGGTTCACCGACGAGGATCGATCCCAAACCGACCGCGCATCAGGCGAGAGCTTTATCACTGAGCTACGTCCTGCCTCCATGATGATGATTGTCATGGTGGTGGTTGTGATGTTGATATTGATGATGATGATGGTGACGATGAAAATGATGATGATAATGATGAGGATGATAATGATAATGATAGTACTAATGGTAATAATAATGGTAATGAATGGTATAATTAGATTTTTTTATTGATTTTTTTTTAATTATTTGTAGGAAAAACGCAACCAAAGAGAATCAAACTACAGATGACGATGTAGAATATGAGATTAGTGATGTTAACCCTAATAACGCTGATGCCAACGCAAATAACTATGTTAACCCGTATAATACTGGTGACAATGTTGGCAACACTTACGAACATCTACAACACAATACTGTACAGTATGTTAACACGCCGTCGAGTGTTGATGAAGACCACGTGTACCTCCACGTCAGTGAACCAGCACAAGGATTACCTGACGACTCACAAACAACAGATTATTATAACAGTGTCAAGCAACACTAAATCGTACATGTATTACCCCAGCGGCCATTTATAACGGGCCCGACCTCGGTAGTGTCGTGGTTAAACCATCGGTCATAAGGCTGGAAGGTATAGAGTTCGCAGCTCGGTGTATCCAGAGCATGTTTTAACGATTCGATGAGTAAGTGTCAGGTTACTACACCAACTTCTCTCTCACTAACGACTACCAACTAACACACTGTCCTGGACAGACAGCCCAGATAGTTGAAGTGTGTGCCCAGGACAGCATGCTTGAACCATAACGATATAAGCACGAAATATCTATAAATGAATTAATTATAACGGGGAAAATTGTTCGCATTTCTCGTCGGTACTAACTATGATGACACCACGAGTATTATAATAGGTTCAATAAAGACTGAATTGTATATTTCCAACACACACCGATACGTACTGTAAAGAAAATAATAAGAAAGAAAGAAAGAAATGCTTTATTTAACGACGTACTCAACACATTTTATTTACAGTTATATGACGTCAGAAATATGGTTACGGGCCACACAGATTTTTTTAGATGAAACCCGCTGCCGCCACTTCATGGGCTACTCTTTCCGATTAGCAGCATGGAATCTTTTATTTGCGCTTCTCACAGGCAGGATAACACAAACCATGGCCTTTGTTGAACCAGTTATGGATCACTGGTCGGTGCAAGTGGTTTACACCTACCCATTGGGCCTTGCAGAGCACTCACTCGTGGTTTGGAGTCAGTATTTGGATTAAAAGTCCCATGCCTCGACTGCGACGCTGATTTCAGTTGGCTGATTTTGGTTGTTTTAGACATGAATACCCTCCCAGTGCGCTGATTCAGCACGCTGATTTTTCGCTGATTAGCAAAAGTTATAAAAGGCAGCGTTTAACGCTGGCCGTCAGTCTGGCTTTACCCTTACATTAGGTCGGTTGGGACCCATTTTGTTTATTTTCTAAAATTGTGGGTTTTTAAATAAAGAGTTGGGATTAGATAGCCATTCTCACTAATAATTAAGTAGCATCAACAAACATGATAATTATATTTGGCAATATTAATTAATTAGGAAATGTATTAGTTAGATAAAGATTAGCCTTCAAACATAAATTGAGAGCCCAGAAGTGCTATGGTATTTACTGTGAAAAGTTAACATTGAGATATAAAGTGTATTGGACATAAGTGATACTATTCTGTGATAGGAATATGTAGTCTATTGAGTTAAAAGTACTCAAACAGAAGTTCAAGTGTTGATTAATATTGCTTAAGTAGTGAAAAGTGAGATAATTCACTTGGTGTATATGAAAAGTATTGAAATAGAAGTTAAAGTGTAGTTTAATATATTGCTGAAGTAGTGGAAAATGAGGTAGTTCAGTGTATAGGAGAAGATAGTGTAGAAGTAGTGAAGAGTGAGGAGTGAAAATGATGGAAGTAGTTGTGGGTTATGTAGTGCCACCCTACGGAGCTTATAGTGGAAGTAGTTGTGGGTGATGTAGTGCCACCCTACGGAGCTTATAGTGGAAATAGTTGTGGGTGATGTAGTGCCACCCTACGGAGCTTGTAGTGGAAATAGTTGTGGGTGATGTAGTGCCACCCTACGGAGCTTGTAGTGGAAATAGTTGTG
>JAECMU010029835.1:0-10462 GCA_016106625.1 Dracogyra subfuscus | reverse complement strand
CACTGCTGCTATGTTACTACTCGTTTTGTCATTTAGCAGAAAGGGATATTTTATATGAATTGTTTCCACACTGGAGATCATGTCTGACATCTTTTGATAACCATTTGTAGAACACATCTAGGGAGATTCACTGTTTTAGAGTGAACTTGCAGAGTTAAGGGATGTCACTGATAGAGTAAGTTTCTTCAGAGGTTCTCTGTTTGGGTTGGGCTTGCTCTGTTATGACATGCCACCCATCCCAGTTATATGGGGAGAGACCACTGTTTGGGTAGGCTTGCATTGTTATACCAGTCCTCTGGTTCAGTTCCTGGGCCCTGCCGAGTTATGTGGTGCTTGCTGAGTTAAGACATGCAGCTGATGTAAGCTTGTTTCCGTGGAGGTCCAGGGACTGGGGTGGCCTTGTTGACTGAAGACAGGTGCTCTCTCCAGGCCAGGATACCAGTGACCAGGCATCAGTTTGTGCAGACCTCTGTCTCACTGACCGTCTTGTTCTTACCCTGTAATCTGCACACGATTCACAACATGTCACCTGCTAGAACAACATGCTGGCAGATGGGGAAAATATAACAGAAAGAAAAACAATTCCTCTAATTTTGTTGATATAGCACCTGTAGGGTAGAGAGTCTCTTTTTTGTTTTTACTACTGATAAACTAGTATTTGAAGTATTGTGTGAATATTTCGGTATATGTACAAAGAACATTTTGTGGGGGTTTGGTGTGGGTTTTTTTGCGACGGTTGGTGATCATTTGAAAATTCAAGTAGCAGCTACTGTTTAATGTTTTACAATTGTGAAGCGATCACTGAAGTTTGTATTGCAGTGCAATAATGAACACTTTGTTCCCTGATGTGGTATTGTTATACCTAGACTAGACTCATTTAGACTTCTTTTTCTAACGATGTTCTGAATCTGAGCCAAATGTTTGGAGGGGTTCATTAATAGTGTTTGGAGATGTCATTAATAGTGTCTGGAGGGGGGAGTTATGGACAGTGTTTATATTTGTGATCATAGCTAATAATAATAGTTTATTCATTTCTGTATGGGTCCAATATACAATAATTTGAAACAGTAGCTAAAGACATTGTTTTATACTCATATGGTCAGAATTAGTATATCATACATGTATTATGCAAATTAGCTTCACATTATTATAAATAACTGGGGTGGAAGGGTCAGGAAAGGGTTTTTTGGTTTGGTGTATTTATGATGCATTCACATCCAATAGCCGATGATTAGTAAAACAGTGTGCTCTAGTGGTGTTGTGAAACAAAAACAAAACTTAACCTTATGATGCATACCACTACTTTAACTTATATTTACATAACATTGTATATCACTAGAATTTTATAATTTGACAAACTGTTTTGTTTTAACGTGTATATATATACAGTAATATCAGTCTGTTTAAATGATGCTTTCAATTGTATTCTGAACATGAAAGGTTTCGCGGCAAAACGATCCCGTTTGTTCTTGCATGTAGGCATACACAGTTAATACACATAATGACATACCATCCACGACTTGTGAGTATCCCTTTGATCATTTCGTTGTATTAATAAATACAGTCTCTAAAAGGTTTGGGGTCCACACCCGAACGTCAACACTAGGTTTGTGCAGCAGAGTTCTACTTGAGCTGGTGTGAGGTGTAGTAATACGGAGGAGTGCTTTGTTTAGTGTAACATAATGGCCTTTAATCAGCTAGCCGCCCAACATGGCCCCTGTCTTCTAACACCTGCCTGGTCACGACAGAAGGGCGGGTTCCATTACTTTACCCGGAGCATGCCATCCCTTCACAGTGATAAACACCCCTTTTCACAAGTGATTTAAAATTTGATTTGTTTCATGCACGAGCTTTTTATCCCTGTATTGTAGAACTCCTGAAGAAATCATTACATTAGGGTATTATACAGGATTGGGTGTGTCCGTAATGTTTTGACAGGAGTATCGCACTCTGTGCTGTATTAAGTATTCTATAATGTTATTGACTGCATTTTAATTTGTGTTGATGCTGATATATATCGACTTACGTTTCAAATACACTGTCCTGGGCATTCATACACGGCAGCTGTTAAATAGGATTCATAAATTGTTATTTTATTACATGTCTTGTACACATGCACTTAAACATAATAACTTAAACATCAGTGGGTCGGTTGTGCAGTATCTCGCTCCAGCCAGTGCACAATGACTGGTATATCAAAGACCATGGTATGTGTTATCCTGTCTGGGATGGTGCATATAAAAGCTATGTTGCTACTGATCAAAAACAGTAGCCCATGAAGTGGTGACTTTGGGTTTCCTCTCTCAGTATTGTGGTCCTTAACCATATTGTGTCTGATACCATATAACCGTAGTGCTTTGTTAAATAAGTTATTGCCTTCCATCCTTGAACAGTATATAGCAAACAAGTAGTTTGTGGTTATCTCCAATTTCCCCCAATTATGGACGTAATAGGTTTGTAAAACCACTCTTCAGTTACACAGGAACACTGATCAGTTCCCCATGTGAAGCATCTTGTACCAGTCTGTCTGTGGACCAATGTCTCACACAGGTGGATTGTGTTTTACTGTTAATCCTTCCCCATTTGACCCACTTAGTGTGCTGGGTTCTGTAATACATTTAGTCCTACTCCTATCAGATCCAGATGATTTTCATTATGTGTGTATTAGATACAGGAATCAAGTGCAGCAGCAGATTGCCTTTTGCCTGTCATCCTATTTCGTAAAAGCCTGTGCACCATTCACTGGTGTGTTACCCTACAATTATCTGCTGTCAGTGGGGTTGTGCTGCCCATGTGTTAATTACAGGCCTGGTAGTCTGGTACACACTCTGGGTCTGTACTACAGTGATGATATCCCCTGTAGCTTGCTGCATTCTCATTGGCTGAGGCCCTGGCTGACCATAACCTGTATTGGCCCATTGAGCCGGCTGTCAGTTTACTACATGTGTAGGCAGTCTGTGTTAGAGTACTCCCGCTTTTTTCCCTTTCAACTCCACAGGCTACTGAGGTTTGATTTCCACTTAGCAGAAAGGAGTTGCCTGGTGTTGTTGTTATGTGATGACAAGGGGGATTTGTAGTATTTTTACTCTACTCGTATTCCTAGCAGGACACAGTTGTGGATTGTTTTTCTTAGAAACAGTTTCTTGTATGTTGTGTGTAATTCCTGTGTAGTATGTCTGTTATGACAGTCAAAGGAATACAAGCAGATTAAACAAATTCAAATTATTTTACTCCTTCCTATTCAAGGACAGTTTAAAAAAAAAAAAATCTTTAAGAAAGGAGCTGTTACATGTTTATGTTGTCCTAAGTTTCTGAGTATTACATTACTTAAATTATTACTGTCATTGGGCGTGAAGCAGACGGCACATTTTAATTGAACACCAAGTCCAGCCTTTCTGGTAGCAGATGACAAAATTATTATCCACTCAGCATATGTCAACCTCTTGTAGCAGACGTGAACGCTGAAGAGACACATTCCCCAGCTTGACTGGAAAGCCAGACTCTTTTCATTTTCACGACTTGCCAATTAGCTATGCCGGCTAACCAGGCAGGGAACGCCAGTATTGATGTGCATATTCATAACAGTATTGAATAATTTCTCCTGTCTCAGGAGATACATAATTTATTGGTTGGCACCAGCCTAGCGGTGGAGTCGGCCCCGCCAGCAAGACCAGACCTGTTTGGCAGAGCAGAAGTGATGCAGTAATTGTGTTAACCAGCATCCAGTGGCACTGTGATCAGCGGTGATGTCCATCTTGCTACTCTAACAATGTTCTCGCTCTTTCCAATCATCACTATTATAGCTGCCTGTGCACCTGTATGAGATTGTAAACGATTGATATTTAATGGTTTAACTTTGAAAAGAAGAAGAAAAAGAAGAAAAAAACTGGATTTTTTTTTAAGAGAAGTTAATAACAACAAGTTGCAGTCATGGTTTTAATCGATGAGGAAGTTGATATGTTCTACTACTACCGCATTGTGGATAATTACTACTATATATTGGTCGAGGTAAGTAACCTATTCAGCACATACTTTTCTCTTTTGCTTTCTTCTTTTTTCTGGGTTTTTCTTTTCTTTTTCTGATTCTTTTTTATTTTTTTTATTTATTTATTTTATTTATTCATTCATTTAGTTTACTTATTTTAAAAATATTTATTAAAAGTAATAGGTCTTGCTGTTTGTATTGTTTTGTTAAATATATATCTATTATATGCTGTAGTGGATTTAGATCCAAGCTCCCACCTCACACACATTTGGTCAAGTAATTAATTTTACATTTGTGTATTAGTGAGGTGCATGATGAATCACAACCATGTTTAGAATTGTATAATAACTATAAGACTGTCATGTAGTCTTGGTGCATACACATACAGGTAGTATGTAGTTCAATGATAGATCACTTATCCAAGGTAACAATGGATCAGACAATCACTTTCTCTTGGTGGCCTTTTTCTTCTTGTTTTCTTTTCTTTTTGTTTTCTTCTACTCCTTTTTTTCTCTCTCTCTGTTTTTTTTTTATACATCGGCTTTGATATTCACTGTTCTCTGTGTGATGTGTGGCCAGTACCTTTCAGCCTTTACGATGACATCATAGTCATTACAGCACCAAGGCTGGTTCATGTAGACAGAATCGGTCTAATGGTTTTATACATTGTCAAGATCGGAACCAGTACTGAGATTTGAACCCAGTACTACCCAGCTATAACCCTGATAGCATGTGTGAAATCACCAACTCAACTATATTAATAGAAATATACATTTTTTTAGATTTTATGTTCATACTAATCATGTTTCACTGTTAACCATGCATGTTGTACCTATACACTCCCTGTGAGTGTTTTCTACTGAAAACTGAATTTTATGGTATGTCTAGTTACGGTTCAAGCACTCTGTCCTGGTCACAGCATTATCAGCATCACCACCCACTATCTGGCTAGACATCATAGATGGTGTTACCGTTCTGTCATTCTTACACATTGAGAGAGTTAATGTGTCAAGGCATAATTACACAACAGACAGGACAGATGCCAAGTGTCCCATTGTTGTGTGGGACGATGGCTGACAGGTGGTAGGTATATATGAACTTGTAATTGCCACCAAATTACCATGAAATTGAAGGCAAATGAGATATGGAACAAATTCCTTTACAGCTTTCATTATCCCAGTGTAACTGAGTGTTAAGTAAGTGTTGACAGAAGTGGCAGTGGTCCTGGTCTGTAACCCCATTTCCTTGGTCGACTTTCCAGGGAGCAATTTTCACAGTGGGTCTCTCTCCATGTCCCTGCCCTGTTATTGTTGAAGTATTGAGTAAACTGATTTTTATGGTGTTACGCAAATTGTAATGGGCCATTGCAGATGACCTCTTGGGACAAGGGAATCAGCGGTTGGTTAATGATATCTCAGCATGTTGTTTTGTCAGTCACTGTTGGGTGTCTGATATATGTATGTAGTTACTGTGACATTCAGTTGTAAGGACACCCCAGCATGTTGTTTTGTCAGTCACTGTTGGATGTCTGATATATGTATATAGTTACTGTGACATTCAGTTGTAAGGACACCCCAGCATGTTGTTTTGTCAGTCACTGTTGGGTTTCTTATGTATGTATATAGTTACTGTGACATTCAGTTGTAGTGACACCCCAGCATGTTGTTTTGTCACAGACTGTTGGGTTTCTGGTAAATGTATATTGTTACTGTGACATTCAGTTATAATGTCACCCCAGCATTTTGTTTTGTCACAGACTGTTGGGTGTCTTATGTATGTATATTGTTACTGTGACATTCGGTTGTAATGACACCCCAGCATGTTTTGTCACAGACTGTTGGGTGTCTGATGTATGTATATAGTTACTGTGACATTCAGTTATGACACCCCAGCATGTTGTTTTGTCAGTCTCTGTTGGTTGTCTCATGTATATAGTTACTGTGACATTGGGTCAAAAGAAAGAAAAGGAATGTATGTTTAATGAAAACCTCAGTCTGTTGTGTAAGCAATGTCTTTTGAGTTATGCACTAAAGGAATGCTAGTTTTAATGACACCTCACATTGCTCTCTCACTTCATGCGATTACTCACTTAGCACCATTTCAAGTAAATGATCATCACCTCTTGATTTGACTCGCAGCAAAGACTAAGCATTAAAAACTGAATTAAAGGGAATGAATTGAGTACAAGAAACTGTGTAAACGGTGGTGAATTATATACAGCTATAATTGTAATCACCAAACGGCTAATAATGAAGATAAGAACCATGCCAGTCAGGTTTACTTGCTGGTATACAGGTAGCACGGGGATGAGCAAGCTTTATTACAGGTGATAACGGTTGATTTTCTCCACCGGTGTTATGTACAGGCAGACGATGGGGTTCACTTCCACTGCACCGTGCCCAAGTTGTTGAGGCTAATTGCATGGTATGTATTTGTTTGTTTTATACTAGACCACACAGCCTCCCGCGTGTTGCCATTTACTTAGGTGGAATGGCCTGGCTCTGATATTGGTGATGATTGCCTGCATGGCACAGAACACTTCTTTGTAGTAGGCTTGAGCCAGAACTTATCTGAGATTAGCTTCTGGCAATCTCTACACTGATCTACTGCCATCAACCTGCAGTTGGCTGTCATCGCTTTTTGTGGATTAAAAGGTGTTGGCAGATAACGGATTCCTATGTTATTGTGGTTTGGTTGTAGTACAGTAGTGTTTACATACTCACCCGTAGTGTTGATTCCTGTGTTAAGTGGTGCATCAAAGGCCAGCCATTGGAGAAGTACATAGAAAGGTTGTCTTGCTTTATGATGAGCGGGCAGCATAGCCCAGTGCTACAGTGCCCGCCTGATGCGCGGTCGGTCTAGGATCGATCTCCGTCAGCTAACCACTGGGTTTTTTCTCGACATAACCATATGTCCGACGCCGATATAACCATAATTATAATGTGTTGAGTGCGTCGTTAAAAAAAGAAGAAGAAAAAAAAGCTTTATGATGACGGGTTTCATATCACACTTTCAGTCACATTAGAATACCTGTGCATCAAACAAACATTAAATATCTATAATTTAACATTTAAATTTGTGTTTCACCTCGAAAAAAGAAAAGTAAAAAGCTCACAGTTAATAATCCCCTACTTTTCAAGACCTGCAAGATTTCTTGAATTTTGTCAGGATTTTTTTATTTTTTTTTTAATTATTGTTGTTCAAGTTAATTTTCATCTTTGATATTTATTTTGATTGTTGCTGTCGCTGAAGACAATAACTACCTTACCATAAACTAGGCTATTTCCCCAGGGCCCTGCAACACATTTTTCTGTCATTTTTTTTCCACAGAGGCATGTCAGAACTCTTCTTTTTGTTTTAATTGTCATGCTTTGCATTCTTGTTCTCTGAAGTTTTAATACCGGAGGGATGGGAACTAAAATGTACCAGATGTCTTTTGCTCTTAGAAGAAGGTTTTCGTTTGTGTCTTCTTTAGTATGGCCTTATTCCTTTCATCTGCGAATGCTGGCCGTAACTTGGGTAATAGGTTTTCTGCAGCGATATATTGATTGTAGCTGGCAGGTTTATTCAGAAGTAACCAGGCGGACTTAAATGATCAAAGATGCTAAGGAGACCTGAGTATCGGATGATTTTCTTTTGCGTGAAGTCTTGAGTATCGTAGGATTTTTATTGCTTCAAATGTTGAGTGTCATCATAGGATTTGTATTGCTCCAAGCCTTGAGTAGCACATGATTATGTTATTGCTAGACTATAAAATACTGGAGTGGGATGTTCGCAAAACATGCAGTGATGTTAAAGTTTGTTTTGTTTAACAACACCACTAGAGCACATTGATTTATTAACCATAAGCTATTGGATGTCAAACATTTGGTTAAATTGACGTATAGTCTTAGATGCTCCATTCTGCACATGATAGCACATAACACAGCCTCTGATAAACCAGTCGAGAAATATCCCAATAGGTTATTAGATGAAATACTGACCTATGTGGCTGTCAAACATTTGGCAGTTTTGACATAGTCTAAAAGAGGAAACCCAGTCTAAAGAGAGGAAACCCACTTCATTAACCAAAGGCTGTGGTATATGTTGTGCTGTCTGAGGGAAGGTGCATGTTAAAGACTTCTAGCTGGTCAGTGATAAAAACAGTATCTGGTCTGGTGGCAACAGTGTTTTGTTGTGTATGATTTTCTGGATGAAGTGTCAGCCTGACTGTTGATATAACAATGTGCTGGGGTACTACAGGATTACATTCCTTTTTAAGATATTATACTAACAATGTTTCATTTCCAGTTATAGTATGAACTAATTTATTTATTTATTAAATTTATTTATATATTTGTTATTTAAAAATATTTTTAAAAATTGTGATGGAATGTAAACTTTAACAAAAATCATTATGAAAATCTAAAAAACAAAAATTGTGAATGATTATATTTACTACAGTCATGATCTGCATTTAGCAATCTTTATATTGGTGAAACTGATAATTTCATAAAATAGCAATATAATGGAGGTACCAATTCCCAGTGCTAGCCATGTTGAACATGCATAATTGGATGTGGAAATATTCCCCGTTAGCAGTGAAGTGGGGTTCAATTATTCGCTAATCCTGTTAGTTATAAATCAGTGGCCTCTTGCGACCTCTCGTAATGACTTGTCTCCTGTAAATATTGATTCTGCTGGCTGTGGAACCAATGCATCACCTCTGTGTTTATTGCCCTGTCGCATGCGGCCTGCCACAACACGGCAATAACTGTGTAAATACCGTTTGATATAGCCGTCGCCTGGCTCATGGGAAGCGGACCTGGACCTTCCCAAGGTCCCCGGCTTCCCCGGAATTGATGCGGAGAGCAATCGGCAACAACACAAGGGATTCAGTGTTCTCAATATCGGCCAATCATCTCAATAATGTAGCTATTTATTCAGGTGCCTATAGATCTTGTTTATTCATTCCTGTCTGTGCATCTATTGCACGAATGTCCAGTTATGATGAGGCTTTGATGATCATCATTTGGCTATTTCACGCTTTTCTGATCACCCATAGTGATGACGGGATCAATCAGTGCCTCAGTCATGGTTAATTCCTGCACTGGCGAGGAATTTGTCATCCATGTATTTGTACACAGAAACAATATGGAAGAAAAACATTACCAGACAATCTGGGGTGGGGGGGTGATGCAGTATAAAATAATAACAAGTATGCATGACAAAATTGTGAAAAGAAATATGTGCTTTACAGAACCAAGTTGAAACATTAATGTCACAAAACAATGAGGGGAAACAAAAACAATGCATCACATAACAATATTAGAGTAATGTGATGCCAGCAATATGAAAATAAAAAAAGATATTAAAAAGTAATATGAAACAAATATGCATTACAGAACCATTGTTAACCACACGCAAAAATTACAAAACAATCATCAAAACTATTTTTTTAAATTATAATTGCAAAGCTTGATCTGGGATCATACATCACAAAATAATTTGAACACCATACAAAACAGTTTGGAAAAAAATATCCAGTATGAAAACTTTCTATCAAATTTCTATGAAAATTGAAAAAGATTTTGAAAATATTGTGTGGGTTTTGTTTAGTTTTGGGTTTTTTGTTCATCATGTGGATAAATGATTGAGTAATAAATTAGGATTTTATTGCAGTTGAACAGGCAGATAGACATGAGACAATCTATTTGCTTGAGAAGCAAATCATTTGGTTTTTCTTTCATTCTCTAGACAGAATTGTTTCAAAATAGAGTATGTTAGACATTCTAATGGGAAAGGGTGTAAGGGTGTGGGGGGAGAATACAAGAATAACAGTAAATGTTGGCTACATCCAGAATCCTCATGCACAGTATCAGAAAGTGAGCCATCTTACTGGCAGTCTGTCCCATGTTACTGGCAGTCTGTTCCATGATACTGCTATTCAGTCCCATGTTGCTGGCAGTCTTTTCCATGATACTGCTATTCAGTCCCATGTTACTGGCAGTCTTTTCCATGATACTGCTATTCAGTCCCATGTTACTGGTAGTCTGTTCCATGATACTGCTATTCAGTCCCACGTTACTGGCAGTCCATCCTATGTAATACTGACATTCAGTCCCATGTTACTGGCAGTCTGTCCCATGATACTGGCAGTCTGTCCCATGGTACTGCTATTCAGTCCCACGTTACTGGCAGTCCATCCCATGGTACTGGCAATCAGTCAGGTGACCACAGTATATCTCTGTATTTGATACCTACTCTAATAAACAGTGAATTAAATTGGCCAGGATAATTTCATTTCAACTTGTTTTCATGTTTATATCTAATTAAGGTTCAAGCACGATGTCCTGGGTGCACAACTCTGCTGCCTGGGTTGTCTGTGCAGAACAGTGACTGGTATTTCAAAGGTTGTATGTGCTGTCCTGTCTGTGGGTTGGTGCATAGAAAAGATCTATTGCTACTAATAGGAAAATGTTTGACATCCAATAGCCA
>JAECMU010029807.1:5104-15719 GCA_016106625.1 Dracogyra subfuscus | reverse complement strand
TTAAATTAGAATACACTAGGTAAATAAAACAAACACTGAAATTCAAAGATTGACTGGGGTTTAGCCTACTTGATTGAGATTAACCTGTCGTCGCGATTGGTGATTTCCGAGTTTTAGCCTAAAACATATGTGCGAGATTTAACTACCACGTGACGTGTCCAACCAATCAAAGCACGCACCTCATTATTACACTTATTTCCTGTGCCAGAAACTTGAAAGGGAAAAGTAAACAATGCATGCTGTAACTAGTGATGTAGAGATAGCATGTTACTGCAGTTTGCAGACCTAGTTCAAGCAGATTATTATTATATACTGATTTCGATGTTGATATTATTCGATGACAAACGTCACAATCAAATTTATTAATTGAAATTTCAGCCGAGAGAAAAATAAAAAACAACACGATCGAGCGATGATGGGTGGAAACCACTAGCCCGCAGGGCTAGTGGTTTTGCGTTTCTCACTAGCCCGAACTTAAAAACCACTAGCCACGGGCGTCGGGCTAGCGGATTTGTCGAACTCTGTGTGATGTAAACGCATGTATCTGTGCGCTGTTTCTCATCCCAGCCAGTGCACCACAACTGGTATATCAAAGGCCGTGGTATGTGCTATCCTGTCTGTGGAATGGTTCAGATAACAACTAGTGGAAAAATTTAGCAGGTTTCCTCTCTAAAGACTATATGCCAAAATTACTAAATGTTTTACATCCAATAGCTAATGATTAATTAATCAATGTGCTCTAATAGTGTCATTAAATAAAATAAACTTAACTTTAATCAAAATTTACCCTGACAAAGTACACACCCCTTTTATGTTGCCAAGTAATAACCTTCCACAGATATGTGAAGTTACCGACTAAAAACAAATAAAAATAAAGTAAGTTTGTTTTGTCTAATGACACCATTGGTTAATTCATCGGCTGCTGTTAATTCTGACATATACAGTCTTACCTAGGAAACACACAACATTTTTCCATTAGTAGCAAGGCACCTTTTTTCTTTTCACATTACCGGTCCTCAAACAAGTGCATTTCTCCCCCACGCAGTGCCAACGGGATGTCCTAAATTCTTCTACTGCATATTGCTCTCTAGTTCCGGTCACATGACTGTAACTTCCTTTTTCCCTGAGCGGACCAGACCACTGTGTATGGGGGGGTGGGGGGTGGGTGGGGAATGCACTTGTTTGAGGACTGGTAATGTATCTATAAAAGAGAAAACATATATGCACTATCCTACAGACAGGATAACACATACCATGGCCTTTGATATACCAGTCATGGTGTACTGGCTGGAATGAGAAATAGCCCACTAGGTAACCAATGGAGATCGATCCTAGACTGAGCGTGCATCAAGCGAGCTCTTTACCACTGGGCTACGTATCACCCCAAATGCATTTTACCGATATTAAACCGTTAAAAAATGGATTTTTGGTGGTACTTCGAATTTCGAGGTGTATGATGTGGTGTACACACATGTATCTGTGCCTGCCATATTGTTTACTCTTAGAAAGTGGAATGAATGCCAAGCATGTACAGTATGTTCATGTAAAGTTAAAATATATTAATGTAAAGTCACAATATGTTAATGTAAAGTTAAAATATATTAATGAAAAATTAAAATATTTTAATGAAAAGTAAAAATATGTTAATGTAAGGTTAAAATTTAAAATATGTTAATGAAAAGTAAAAATATGTTAATTTAAAGTTAAAATATGTTAATGTAAAGCTAAAAGGTAAAATATATTAATGTAAAGTTAAAATATTAATGTAAAGTTAACATTATTTCAGGTATTTCTAATCGAGCACTGCAGCCAACTCTTGGAATTGTGGATCCTCTTCACCTACGAACGATGCCGGAGCGGGTTGCAGCTTACAGTGGAATTGATGTTTTGTGGTAGGGAATATAGCATAAAAAGGTTTTATAAATTACTGTTATTTTTTTTAATTTTAAAATTCTACTGTTTACAACGTAACCTTTTAGTGTTTCATGTAATGACACAGAATGATGGTTTTTGTGCAATATTGTGCCCTTTTTAAGTTTGTTAACTATTAATTTAGCAGTATATTTAACCTTTAGACTACTGGATTAATTTTTGACAAAAACCATGTTGAGTGAGTACATGTTTATAATTTTTACTCGCATATATTCACTTAAATATTTTATAAATACATGAAATAAAGTTCATATATGAATTGGTAAGTATTAACACAATGGGTTATTTCTTGTTCCAACCAGTACTCCACAACTGGTGTAACAAAAGCTGTGGTATGTACTATCCTGTCAGTGGGATGCATGGTGCATATAAAAGATCCTTTGCTGCTAATTGAAAAGAGTAGCCCATGATGTGACTACTCTCAATATCTGTGTGGTCCTTAACCATATGTCTGATGGCACATAACCGTAAATAAAATGTGTTGAGCGTGTCGTTAAATAAGGCAAAAGAAAAAAAGAATTACATTTTACTTACGGGCATTTGTGGATAAATGTCCAGTATTTCTGTCCCATTATTCCCAATAATTGTGTATGGTTTTCCGACCAGAAATTAAAAAAAAACAAAAAACAAACAACGATTCCTATCCCAATATTTGGTGATTTTCATTGTTGGTAAAACGATCAAATGTATTATCAAATTAGCTGTCACAATCCGCTATTGATCCTTGAAAATGAAAATGACTGTGACTTTTCACCATTATTGTCAAGCGAAAATACTTGCCAAAAAACACTTTTTCAACTAAATATTCCAAAGCATTTTACAGTGATAAATCTACATTTAAAGACAAAGGAAGCTGAGTTTCCTTCCGTTTCGTGTTAATAAATTAATTACCGTGAGTGTCATGTGCAAAACTGAGAAATATGAATTGGGGAATGCACTGTATACATTGTACAGTACAGTATGTCGACTGGCATGACATCAGGTATGATATCTCACCTGCAGTAGTCATATCATGGCTGTTGTTATTTTTATTACACAAACATGTTCCAAATAATTGTAGTCAACTATATATGTGAAAACATTGAAGCCTTTTTCTTCTAATAGAGTAGTTACGGTATTTGTTTTGTAAGTAATTCGTTTTGTCACTTATTTACAGCCATGCTTTAGAATCATTCACGGCCATGCCTTTCTCTGAACGGATGCCACGCCCAGAAAACCCAAACATGCGCCCCGCCTACCAGGGGTCAAACCCAGTGAGTGACATTTGGTCAAAACACGCCCTTCGAATGACCACAAAGTACCTCAAACGGTGAATAGATTTTATGTTTTACACTAATTTAGTAAAATATCTTAAAATATTGCAAGCTAGATGAGATTGTGGTTTGAAGACTATAGTTGTGTTTGTGTTTTACATTAGTAAAATGTGTTAAGTGATGGGAGGTGAGATTGTGGCTTTAAGACTGTAGTTGTGTTTGTGTTTTACATTAATAAAATATGTTAAATGATGGGAGGTGAGATTGTGGCTTTAAGACTGTAGTTGTGTTTGTGGTTTACATTAATAAAATATGTTAAATGATGGGAGGTGAGATTGTGGCTTTAAGATAGTAGTTGTGTTTGTGTTGTACATTAATAAAATATGTTAAATGATGGGAGGTGAGATTGTGGCTTTAAGACTGTAGTTGTGTTTGTGTTGTACATTAATAAAATATGTTAAATGATGGGAGGTGAGATTGTGGCTTTAAGACTAGCTGTGTTTGTGTTTCACATTAATAAAATGTGTTAAGTGATGGGAGGTGAGATTGTGGCTTTAAGACTGTAGTTGTGTTTGTGTTTTACATTAATAAAATATGTTAAATGATGGGAGGTGAGATTGTGGCTTTAAGACTGTAGTTGTGTTTGTGTTTGACATTAGTAAAATATGTTAAAGGGACATACCTTAGTTTTTAAACACTAAGACAGAGTTTTGACTATTAGAGGCGTTTTTTGATAACTGAAATCATACTTTACTTAAATGTTATTGTTTAAACTATCCATTTCCATACATTCGAAGTATTTTTGGTCATCCTGATGTTTTTTAATATCACAAAATGCAATTCTCATATTTTTAAAAAGGCACGTGCCTCTGAGAAGTAACAGTTATGTAGTCGAGTTTTATTCTAATTTAGAGGGTATTTCACCATTTCAAAGTCAAAGACTCATGTTTCACTCAATTGTAACTTTATCAAAATGTGTTACAGTTTTGTAAATTAAACTAAACTTAATGTTAATTTTCATGAACTGAAACTAGGGTATGTCCCTTTAAATAATAGGGAGGTGAGATTGTGGCTTTAAGACTGTAGTTGTGTTTTATATTACCGTATTTTGCAGAGTATAAGCCGCTACTTTTTTATTTCATATCGGAAGAGGTGGTTTATATAACGGTGCGGTTTATATATGAATTTTATTTTAAGTTTCTAATAATGTATAAGTCACTTCTGTAAGAATGGCATTTTATTGCATTTAGAAACTTTAACTGGTTGGGAAAAGCTGAGGCTAAGTGTCGTTGCATTAAATCATTAATCATTATACATGTCGAAATTACGACAATACAACAATGCAACGATAAACAGTTATCAGTGTTGTAATAGCACCTACCGGAAACGAAGTAGTTGTTTTTAGTAATAATGCTCCCACGTAACTGGGGCATGCGAGACATCACCCGCTAAAACACAGACCTTTTTGGTCTTAAGAAATACTATTTGTTATATATTTTATTTATTTGGTTTTATAAGTATCACTTTAGAAATTTAATCAGGGTGCGATCATTTGAGAAATCAGAAGTGCGTGCAGACATTTATGCCCCCACTCAAATATTTTCGTAACCTTCGTCACGGTTACTAAACAATGCGCTTTACAGACTGCTTGTTTAAAATGCACATGTTTTTTTCACAAGAGTACTGTAAATATGGGAACTGCGCATGCGTGACCGGTGGTTTTACTGACTGCTTGTTTAAAATCCATGTTTTTTCTCAAGATGACTGTAAATATGGGAACAATAAATTGTACCAGTACTTTTATTTGGAACTACTTATTACCGGTACAGAATAATTTAACACAACCAAGTGAACATCAAAAGTCAAAATGTAAATCTATTACACTCATCCAGCAGATCGCACGCGGTGTTTGACCTACATTTGTTTGCATGGCCCTTGACATGGCTTTGTTTATATCTGTGGCTTATAAAACGGTGCGTCTTATATATGAATGGATCCTCAAAAATGTGTAAAAAACAGGGGTGCGGGTTATACAAGGGTGCGTTATATACTCCGCAAAATACGGTAATAAAATATGTTAAATGATGAGAGGTGAGATTGTGGCTTTAAGACTGTAGTTGTGTTTGTGTTTTACATTAATAAAATATGTTAAATGATGGGAGGTGAGATTGTGGCTTTAAGATAGTAGTTGTGTTTGTGTTTTACATTAGTAAAATGTGTTAAATGATGGGAGGTGAGAGTGTGGCTTGAAACTATAGTTGTGTTTGTGTTTTACATTACTAAAATATGTTAAATGATGGGAGATGAGATTTTGACTTTAAGACTGTAGTTGTGTTTGTGTTTTACATTAGTAAAATATGTTAAATGTTGGGAGGTGAGATTGTGGCTTTAAGACTGTAGTCGTCTTTGTCTTTTATATTAGTAAAATATGTTAAATGATGGGAGGTGAGATTGTGGCTTTAAGACTAGCTGTGTTTGTGGTTTACATTAGTAAATTATGTTAAATTATGGGAGGTGAGAGTGTGGCTTTAAGACAACACTTAAGTTTTACATTTAATTTAGTTAAATATATTAATTGGAGAGGAATTTAAGTGTTTGTTTGTTTAACAACGCACTCAACACATTATATTACGGTTATATCGGCGTCGGACATATGGTTATGTCGAGAAAAAACCCCAATGTTTAGCTGACGGGGATCGATCCTAGACCGACCGCGCATCAGGCGGGCACTGTACCACTGGGCTATGCTGCCCACTGGAATTTAAGTGAGATGAAATTGAAGTTTTGAGACTAATTTTGTTTATATTTTGAATGAGTGAAGTCTGTTTATTATTTTACATCTTGGGAAAGCGACTTTTAAGGCTTGCATTAATGAAAGATGATCTTTAAGACTATTATGAGACAGGGCTTATCATTGGTTGGTTGTGTGTCATCTACAGGGCTGTCTACCAACCAGAAGACTGGACAGCCAGGCGTGGGATGCACTTCGCAGCTTCATATGCGGGTATCGGCTTCGGGAATGCTGGCACCCATCTGTGGTAATAAAATTAATAATTTATAGTTTGTTTAACAACACCACTAGAACACATTGAGTAAATAATGATCAGTTATTGATTGTCAAAGATTTAGTAATTTTGACTCGTAGTCATCAGTGGAAACCTGCTAGATTCTTCCTATATGCACTTTTCTACAGACAGGAAAGCACATACCACTGCCTTTGACCAGTTGTTTTGCACTGGTTGGATTGAGAAAAACACCAATCTACTGAATGGATCCACCACTGTAGTAACAGAGCTCACCCATTCTTGCCAAGGCTTTTAAAACTAAGCACATTTAATTTAATTTACACTGCAATGCTCAAACTGAAAACAAAGTCCTGAGTTACACTAATAGTTAGGTCGAACTACCTGATTGGTCAAACACTTTCTCGAGCACCAAGAGAGTTCGAGCCATCAGGATTCAGATGTATTTTAGTTATGTGCATTTCAGGTCCGTTAATATGTTTTAAATTTGTTTTTCTAGTCACGGCATGTGCTACCCGATTTCTGGTCTCAACAAGAAGTACTTTTCACGTGACTATAACGACGACCACCCACTCATTGTAAGTTTGTGTGATAAACAAATGAAAGAAAGAAATTATTTATTTAACGACACACTCAACACATTTTATTTATGGATATATGGCATTAGACATATGGTTATGGACCACACAGATTTTGAGAGGAAACCCGCTGTCGCCACTTCATGGACTACTCTTATGTCGATTAACAGCAAGGGATCTTTTATTTGCGCCTCCCACATGCAGGATAGCACAAACCATGGCCTTTGTTGAACCAGTTATGGATCACTGGTTGTGCAAGTGGTTTACACCTACCCATTGAGCCTTCCGGAACACTCACTCAGGGTTTGGAGTCGGTATCTAGATTAAAAATCCCATGCCTCGACTGGGATCCAAATTCGGTACCTACCAGCCTGTAGACCGATGGCCTAACCACGACGCCACTGAGGCCAGTAATAAACAAATGATGAGGTAATATTTGAAATGTGATAGGGTCTATATAGAGTAAGCACTGAAGGTATACTGATAGTAATACAACATTATATTTTTCTGTTAAAACACTATCTATATTGAAAGTTAAAGTTTGTGTTGATTAACGACACCTCTAGGGCACATTGATTTATTAATCATCAGCTATTGGATGTCAAACATTTGATAATTTTCACACAGTCTTAGAGAGAAAACCTGCTACATTTTTCCATCAGTAACAAGGGATCCTTTATATGTGCCATTTAACAGGATATCACATACTGCAGTCCTTAATATACCAGTTGTGGTGCACAGGTTGGAACGAGAAATATCCCAATGGGCCCACCAACAGGGACCGATCCTAGACTGACCACGCATCAGGCTGGTGTTTTACCACTGAGCTATGTCTGACTCATATCTTTACAATTTATGGTTAGCCTATATAAACAAATACAGCCTGTCTATCTTAGTCCTAAGATCACCTTAAGTCCATAGTTGCCTTATGCACTAAGGTGATCTTAGCACTAATATCACTTCGTAAATTGTTTCTTTCTTTGTTTATGAATTACTATATATTTTAGTTCTTTTTAATTTTGAATAATATAGTCTGTTCTTCTTGACAGGCAAATTCTGACCAATCAGCTTGTGGCATAAGTTCAGTAAATTGAATAGTATTATTAGAAATTAGTCAGTATGAGTGGTCTCCCTTGTTTAAAGAGACACCCTGTAGTAGATATGGATATGGATACTTTTTAACATGCCCATGACCTTTTACAATTTAGATTGACCGTTCAAATTTCGCGCCAAAATTTCCTCAAATGAAACTGCGCACCTTTTTCTCTTTGGCTTATTAATGCTCCATTCAAAATTCCATAGCACCACTACCCATTCCCACCTGCTACCAATTTCGGTCAGACTGCTGGTGCTCCCTTGCACCTGCCAGAGCAGGTGGTCCCCTCTCCCCCCCCCCCCTCAACTTTCTGTCTTGGACGGAAGAGCTTGCTTCGCAAGCACTTGCACCCACAACAGGCGCGTGCTACAACAGCTTGCTCTGAATGTGCACGTTAAACCCTATGACCTGACCTGACCTGACCTGACCTGACCTGACCTGACCTGACCTGACCTGACCTTGTCCAATAAAGGTTCAGGCATGCCCACTCCAGTAACTGGTTTCGGGGCAGGGGGGCTTATAGTCGGACACCCGACCCCTGGACTTGCCAGAGACCAGGTGTGGGATGGACATGCTTAACCATATTTATTTTTTATATAGACACACTAATAAAGTTCAAAGAAAGAAAATAGAGTGTTGCTAATGTGGTGGAATACAAACATAATTATTTTCAATGCTGGTGATGTTAATATTGTTATGCTTCCTTTCAGTTTATCACAGTAAGAGTGCTATTAAATTCTGACCAATCAGAATGTTTTTCTTTTCAGCCTCACGGTCTGTCAGTGGTCATCACGGCACCAGCTGTTTTCATGTTCACGTCCAAAGCCTGTCCGGAGCGCCACCTGGAGGCAGCTGAATGTCTAGGTAAACACTGACCAATCAGGAGGTAGCTTTCTCTTTCTGTGTTCATGTTGCTTTTTGCATTTATTTATTTTTGCTTTTTTTTTTTTTTTGTGGGATGGGGTCGGACATAGACTGGTTATAAAGTTCTCATCTGATGCACAGTCAGTCTAGGATTGATCCAAGCCATTCCAGCCAGTGCTCCGCAACTGGTGTAATAAAAGCCATAGTATGTACTGTCCTGTTTGTGGCATTCTGCATATAAAACATCCCTTGCTGCTAATTGGAAAGACTAGCCCATATAGCGTGGCCGCTGTGGGTTTCCTCTCATTATCAGCATGGTCCTTAGCGGGCAGCATAGCCCAGTGGTACAGTGCCCGCCTGATGCGCAGTCGGTCTAGGATCGATCCCCGTCGGCTAACCACTGGGTTTTTTTCTCGACATAGCCATATGTCAGACGCCGATATAACCGTACTTATAATTTGTTGAGTGCGTCGTTAACCAAAAAAACAACAAAATAAACAACAGCATGGTCCTTAACCTGCTAACATTCCTGCACACACCTATCAGTGGTATGGTAGGGTGTCATACATTCTATATAATTTTGTTTTATTTTTCATTTAGGTGTGGATGTTAGAAATGTCAGGAAAGAGGATGCTGGGATGGTTTTGTCGGAGATGGTGAGAAAAATCATGGATGACATTGAAGTACCAAACGGACTGAAGGATCTTGGGTACTCAACTGAGGACATCCCTGACCTGGTGAAAGGAACACTACCACAGGTAACTAGAACATGTAACATTACAACAGATAACATTACAACAGATAACATTACCACAGGTAACATTACCACAAGTAACATTACCACAGTTAACATTACCACAGGTAACTACCACAGTTAACATTACCACAGGTATCTTACCACAGGTAACATTACCACAGGTAACTACCACAGTTAACATTACCACAGGTAACTACCACAGGTAACATTACCACAGGTATCTTACCACAGGTAACATTACCACAAGTAACATTACCACAGGTAACTACCACAGTTAACATTACCACAGGTATCTTACCACAGGTATCTTACCACAGGTATCTTACCACAGGTATCTTACCACAGGTAACTACCACAGTTAACATTACCACAGGTATCTTACCACAGGTAACTACCACAGTTAACATTACTACAGGTATCTTACCACAGGTATCTTACTACAAGTAATTTACCACACTTAACATTACCACAGGCAACTACCACAGTTAACATTACCACAGGTATTTTACCACAGGTAACATTACCACAGGTATCTTACCACAGGTAACATTACCACAGGTATCTTACCACAGACAACTTACCACAGATAAAATTACCACAGGTAACTACCACAGTTAACATTACCACAGGTATCTTACCACAGGTAACATTACCACAGGTATCTTACCACAGGTAACATTACCACAGTTAACATTACCACAGGTAACATTACCACAGGTATCTTACCACAGGTAACTTACCACAGTTAACATTACCACAGGTAACTACAACAGTTAACATTACCACAGGTAACTACCACAGTTAACATTACCACAGGTATCTTACCACAGGTAACATTACAACAGGTAACATTACAACAGGTAACATTACCACAGGTAACTACCACGGTTAACATTACAATAGGTAACATTACAACATGTAACATTACCATAGGTAACAACCACAGGTAACATTACAACAGGTAACATTACAACAGGTAACTATCACAGGTAACATTACAATATGTAACATTACCACAGGTAACTACCACAGGTAACATTACAACAGGTATCTTAGCACAGGTAACATTACAACAGGTAACATTACCACAGGTAACTACCACAGTTAACATT
>JAECMU010029787.1:0-10577 GCA_016106625.1 Dracogyra subfuscus | reverse complement strand
CCCCCCCCCCCACCCTCCATCCCGAGTCAGGCCACCGATCTTATCGGAGGTCAGACTCGGGATGGGCGTGTTCGAAACCCTAGTGGTATATGGGCACGTTAAACTAGTTATCATCATCATCTACTACTGCAAGGGAACCACTTTAGTGTCTGTTAAAACAGTCAATTTAAGTATTGAAGGGGTGGAGGGGAACCATTTTAGTGCCTGTTAAAACGGTCAATTTAAGTATGGAAGGGGAAAATTTACCAGGGGGGATATGTACCAGGGGGGATATGTACCAGGGGGGAAATGACCAGGAGGGAAATGACCGGGGGGAATTTACCAGGGAGGAAATGCCCGGGGGGGGGATGCCCTAGAACCCTACAGGCTGATATGTACTGGGTTCGGATCCCAGTCGAGGCATGGCATTTTTAATCCAGATACCGACTCCAAACCCTGATTGAGTGCTCCGCAAGCCTCAGTGGGTAGGTGCAAACCACTTACACCGACCAGTGAACCATAACTGGTTCAACAAAGGCCATGGTTTGTACTATCCTGCCTGTGGGAAGCACAAATAAAAGATCTCTTCCTGCTAATCGGAAAGAGTAGCCCATGAAGTGGCGATAGCGAGTTTCCTCTCGAATTCTGTATGGTCCTGACGCCATATCATCGTAAATAAAATGTGTTGAGTGCGTTGTTAAATAAGACATTTCTTTCTTTCTTTTTGTATTATGTTTTCTATTTCGAGCTCTGACTAAGACGCGGACTTTCATGTTATGTGCTGTCATGTCTCTAGCTAAAATGCGTACACAAGATCTCTTGTTTCATGTTATTCAGTCGAAAAAACCTTTCTGTGGCAATAATGGATTTCCTCACTTACCCCAGATAACGTGTTGTCGCAATAACCGCATGTTAGACTCCAGATCGCTGTGGTTTAAAGCGTGCTAAGGTAGCATTAGCCAAACATTTGTTTCCTTTTTAGACTAAACCGTACTGGAATTGCAGTACATCGTATAAAGTGTTGAATGACAAAGGCGATGACGTCACAGGGGCTACGTGTTCCTACGAATGACATGGACGGATTTCGTGTTACAGATTGAGTTATTTAAAGAAAAGAGATAGAGAGAGAGAACAAATTACTACTCGGATGTCTGCTCAACTTCCGTGTATTTTGGCTTGCAGGATGTTTGAACGTTTTTAATAGGCCAACTCATTCCGCTAAACCAACGCAGGAAGGAAGTAAATATTTTATTACTACTTTAAAAGAATAACAGCATGCCATATTCTGCTTCCTATTTCGAGCTCTAAGACCCGAACTTCCACGTTAAATGCGTACAAAGATATCTTGTTGCATGCTATTCAGTAGAAATAATAATGAGAGAGAGAGAGAGAGAGAGAGAGAGAGAGAGAGAGAGAGAGAGAGAGAGAGAGAGAGAGAGAGAGAGAGAGAGAGAGAAGGGGAGGGCACTCGCTCAAGCCTTTTTCAGGCTACTATTACCAAAATAGAAGAAATCTTTCATGAATACTTCCTTATAGACAAGACAGTACATATCACGGTGTTTGATGTATCATTCACTGGTTGGGAAGACGGAAGAAAATGTTTTATTCACAGATAAGATAGTACATACCACGGTCTTTATTACACCAGTGGTGGAGCAATAACCCAATGGCCCAATGGGACCACTAACTGGGATCGATCCTAGGCCGACTGCGCATCAAGCGACCGCTTTGTCACTGGGCTACGTCCCGCCCTCTTAGTTGGGAAGAGGGCAACAACATATCAATCGAGGATAATCGATCCTGCGATCCATCGCTTCTTAAGCGAACACTGAACCACTAGAGCTACACCACACACATACCTTGTCACATCGGATTCTCTCACCTGGTAATACTCGACGATTTTACACATGACGTTGCCTAGAAACCACGTCTCCATCATCGTCTGCAGGTACGACGGCGGCAGACAGAGGATGATGACGAGGAAGTCTGCGACGGCGAGGTTGACGAGGAAGATGTTGGTGGTCGTCCTGAGGTGACGGTTCCGCCACACGGCCACGCACACGAGCAGGTTTCCAGTAATTCCGATCACGAACACGAACGTGTAGAGAACCGTGAAGATCCATTCCTCGGGTTTCGGTTCAATGTATTCGTAAATGCAGTCGAGAAGATGGTTGTCCGATACATAACACTGTTCGGACGGTGGGCCATGGTAGTACTTACAGATACTCCTGTTGTACCTGGTGACGAGATCACCCGTGTATAGACACGACACGTTATTTATGACAGACATCACAGAGCAGCAAGTAAGTTAACAAAATACGCCCACAAAGTCAATGTCACCTCTTCAAAAAACTGACAACTTTCAAGTGTTTACAAAGTGTAAATATCAACTCTTTTTAAATCACGTTTAAAAAAAAGCTTTCACAAAGTCCAGATATCACCTATTTTTAAAGTGTCCGAATAATGCAAATACAATCTCTTTGCAAATCTGACTTCTTTATAGCGTTCACAAAGTTCAAATATTCTAAATACCACCTCTTTGCAAATTTGACTTCTTTTGAGCGTTCACAAAGTCCAAATATTCCAAATACCGCCTCTTTGCAAATCTGATCTGACTTCTTTAAAGCGTTCACAAAGTCCAAATATTCCAAATATCACCTCTATGCAAATCCCACTTCTTTAAAGTGATCACAAAGTTCAAACATTCCAAATACCACCTCTTTGCAAATCTGACTTCTTTGGAGCGTTCACAAAGTCAATATTACCTCTTTTACGAAATCCGATATCTTTGCGAACGATCCACAATCTTCTTCCAACAGGTTGTGAACAAATTAAAAACTTTTTCACTCCAACGTCTTCAGAAAAGTAAAAAAAAATTGCGGACGCCTAAAATAAAATGTCATTTATTTTCCATTCATAACTCCCCATTATCGATCCAACTATATATATAGAGAAGGGGGAAAAAAAAGAAAGAAAGTCTTCTGTTGTGATTGCGACATAAATTATTAATATTTTTTTAACACACCGAGAGTTTGTTCAAAGATGAGACGAGTTCTGGGAGACAGGACTGGCCTGATAGTCGGGATCTTTATAGGTTCGATTACACGCTGTCAGCTAAGCCCGGTCGCTCCTATTATTGGCTTCACCGCCTTGATTGGTGTTCGCCGAACTCAGCGCTAGTGTGGGAATGGTCGGAAGACGAGGCAGCGCCGCCGCTGGTGGAAAAACAACGAACCCAGTGCCGTGAACGTCGTTAGCGCGAGTCGGTTTCTGGCAGCGCGTGTATCACAGAGCTGCGGTTAGTAGCTGCAAGACACACGGTTTACAAACAACACGACTGATTACCGTATGTTATTACCCAGAGAATGTCGGAGTGGTGTACACCTAGTTAAGTTATATATAAATATACATGTACTAACCAGCGGTCTATTGGCACATGTTATTACCAGTAAAATGTTAATATAATGTACGTATGTTTGTTGTTATGTTATACGTTTAGAAAAAGTGTATTGGTGTTAGTTTGTATTACATAAACAAGTAAAACGTTACTTTTATTTTCATTTCACTGGTCTTTATTTGTAACTAATTGTGGCACCAAACAAAACTAAATAAAGGGTTGTGTGTGTGTGTGTGTGTGTGTGTGTGTATGTATGTATGTGCGTGTGTGTGTGTGTGAGTATGTATGAGTATGTGTGTATGTGTGTGTGCAATGTGTATATGTATGTATGCGTGTGTGTGTGTGTGTGTGTGTGTGTGTGTGTGCGCGCGCGCGCGCGCGTGTGGGCGTGTGATTATCTTCGTCTATAAAAAATATATTAGTTTCGTATTTTTCGTATTTAGTTATTTCAGTCTGTGTTTGTGGTTAGACATTTCATTTAAAATTTTACTTGATTTTGCGAAAATGTCATCTATAAATATAAAAATGATTATTTTATAAAATCTCACACATCTAACAATACCTCATTTAAAACTTTCAGTAAAAATAATATTCTGCCATCACTGGGTAAAGCTATTTATTTATTTATTCTTGAAGTTATTCTCTTTAATTTGTACCCAGAGGCATAGAAAACCGAAAGAAAAAGGTTATTTCATCTATTTTTACAGAATGAATGAATGTTCCTATCGGCTATTGGGCGCTATTAAGTCATAGACAGACGATACCTTTACCGTTTATTTTTAATTAAAGGGCGCGTATGTTACGTACGTACTACACTATATTACACTAGCTTTTCGAGGACTTTTCCAGTTTTGTTGTCTAATCTGTTCTTCATTCAGAACACATAGTCCCGTTTCCTGTAAAAAAAAGAAAATGTCTCTGTCTCCTGGCAACATAGGTGTCATAAATAAATAAGTATACACTTCCCAGAAACGCTTGGCATTCCATACTGCCATACTACACTGGTCCTAGGACAGTAACATCAAGATTCAGAAATCACTGTAGTCATCCTAGTCACATTCCTAGTAACCCTAGCTTAGTCCTATCACAGAACCAACATGACACTATTATCTTAACATGTTAGTGATAAACATGTGCATGATATTAATTAGCTCACTGGACTATAGCCCATGTCAACACTTTTTTAATGAAGAAGAAAGGAAGGAGATGTTGTTGTTGTTTAACGACGCACTCAACACATTTTATTTATGATTATATGGCGTGAGACTAATGGTTAAGGACTGCATAGATATATAAAGAGGAAACCCGCTGTCGCCACTTCATGGGATACTCTTTTCGATTAGCAGCAAGGGTTATTTTATATGCACCATCTCCAACAGACATTATAGTGCATACCACGGCCAAAGTTACACCAGTTGTGGAGCACTGGCTTGACTGAGAAATAGTAAGACAAATTACAATTAACTCAAATGCCCTATATTTGAATCTTGGGGGAAAAACTCTCCTAAGAGCCGTTTTCCCAGCCAGTTTGCCTGCTGGAAACCTTGGCTAATGCACCGATGAACAGACAGGTGACGTTTACCTTTCCCACAGCCAGCATGCGTTTTACCTGCAGCTTACTTTCCCACAGTCAGCATGCGTTTTACCTGTAGCTTACTTTCCCACAGCCAGCATGCGTTTTACCTGTAGCTTACTTTCCCACAGCCAGCATGCGTTTTACCTGTAGCTTACTTTCCCACAGCCAGCATGCGTTTTACCTGCAGCTTACTTTCCCACAGCCAGCATGCGTTTTACCTGCAGCTTACTTTCCCACAGCCAGCATGCGTTTTACCTGCAGCTTACTTTCCCACTGAGGATACTCAAAATACTGCTCATAAAAAGTTATGACACAACGTATTCACAATTTACCCTGTCTGCTCATGCCCTACCAGATATGACAAAATATTGGGCATTTATGATAATATTATAAACACCCTCTAATATCATAAAATACAAAAAACTAATCTTTTCTGTGACAGAGGCCACCGACCAGGATCGATCCTAAACCGACCGCGCATCAAGCGAACATTTTACTACTAGGCTACGTCCCGTCCCGTTAGTTAATGAGAAAGTACGTATGTTTCTGGCTGTAACAAAAGCAACCAATAACATGATGGTACAGGGGTAAATTAGTACGAGCCCTTACCAGCGATCGACCATTTACATAAAAGCGTGTATTTGAACTTGGTAGTAATACTTAACGATATGGCTAAATCATCGTTTATAGGATATTAAACGTGCTTCCATTTCGTGTATCGTTTATGTCCCGAGTGAAATAATTGTTACTTGTCACGAGCTTTAGCGAGTCACAATAAAAATTATTTCGCAAGTGACGTAAATATGATACGAAATGGTAGCGAGTTGAATATCCTATTTATTATCCATAATCGATCGCAATTTTTATTAAATACCTATTCAATCTTACTACAGTGATAAAGACATTTTCAAACTGTATGATAAATGTATCTTATATCACACATATGTGCGACCTGGACATGAACTTGTAAATGGGGAATTCCCTTTTAATTTTTACTGGCATTGGCGACTTTTTGTTATTACATCACGTAGTATTTGAAACATGACACAAGATTACAATAGAGTATGATTCTTAACGGCGGTCACTCATAACGGAAAATATTTTTGCTATTGGACAATTTGATGCTTACAAACCAATGGCTTTGTAGGTACTAAATATGACAACATCACGATTTGACAAACACACAAAATAACGTTATGTACTTTGAAGAGTTTGCGTTTTCGGCTCTCTGTTTTTGGTGTTAAATTTATAACAAAATGTCATTTAAATCAATTCATTATAAATTTTGAAGCAGAGTAAAGAGAACTTGTGGTTTTTTTAATTTTCTATGAACGTGATTAAATTACAACGTTACAGTAATTCTCAGAACAGTGCGCAAAGTGGTTTACATCGTTTCTATACAGGTTAGCCTTCGTGCATGTGCGTGGAAAATAAATGTTTTTAGAGAAAAAATAGCTGAGGTAATAAATAGAATAACAAACTCGGTAACAGTTATTATCAAATTTATGTCCCTCGGGAAATAATTTGTCACTCGCCAAAGCTCGTGACAACTAAACATTATTTCACTCGGAACACAAATGTGGTTAAGGACCACACATATATTGAGAGGAAACCCGCTGTCGCCATTGCATGGGCCACTCTTATGTTGATAACAGCAAGGGATGTTTTATTTGCGCTTCCCACAGGCAGCACAGCATAAACCATGGCCTTTGTTGAACCAGTTATGGATCACTGGTTGGTGCAAATGATTTACACCTACCCATTAAGCCTTGCGGAACACTCACTCAGGCTTTGAAGTCGGTATCTGGATGAAAAATCCCATGCCTAGACTGGGATCCGAACCCAGTACCTACCAGCCTGTAAACCGATGGCCAAACCACGACGCTACCGAGGCCGGTCATATGGATAATAAAGACATTATTATAGTCGCGTGTGTGTCGTACTGATTTTACGTGTCAGGATTTATGTCTGACCATCGCTCGAGCTCGAGCTATACCCAAATCCTGACACACGTTACGTAAAATCAGTATGGAACACACGCTCGGATAATAATCTCTATATCTGTTAATAGCTGTACGCACTGGAATTTGTTTTAAGATTCTGATCCCAGTTCCATGAAGAGGTCTTCGCGCTACGATCATGCGCTTGGAGTGATCTTAGCGTTAAGATCGGCCCAGAATTACAGTTAAACATTTTGTCCCGAGGGTTGGAATTGCTTTGTCTATACCTCACAACCATGATTTATTCTTTTTTCTTGCCCATTTAATTACAGCAACAAAACATTAATTTTGTTTATTGTATAACAAATCATAAACATTTAAATAAATATAAAGTTGAAAATATTAATTTGTTTAAATACAATGATACAACGTTAAATGGCAAATAGAATTCTGGAGAAAAAACAAAACAAAAACACCATGAGTTATGGACGTCAATCGTCGTAAACATGAGTTATGACGTCACGCGTATGTAGAAATCGTCTAACCCTCGGGCCGGACAGATGTTTCTCCCATCCCTAACCATGCAAGACAGGCGTATTCCATGACGTCAGCCCATGCAGAATAAATCTTTCTCTCATCCTCGGGTATATAGGACAGAGCTACCCCATGAAAGAAAGCCATTTATGAAATTTCTTTATTACCTACGAGGTACAACATATCGAGGGTCATATTTATCGTACGATTTCCCTCGTATGTCATAACTACATCGTATGTCCTCCTGGCATTGTCGTTTAACGATTGGCTGTTGTAAGAGTACATTTATTTCTGACTGGCTGATACGACATTCCACAGATACTACTTTCTTCATTCATACATTTTCACTACAAGTGGAAGTTTGTCACGGGCTGTTACTAATTAATTCAATTACTGTGTATATGTTTGCGATTTGGTATAAACATGTTTTACAATTTACAGCTGTTGATGCATGTGTACTCTTTAGTTATGGGCGTATAAATATGACGTCACTTTAGAACGGGTTGTGATTTGGTTTTTCAAGACAGTAATGAACAAACATTACTCCGCCATTAAGGAAACGCTATTTTGTAAACAATTACTGGAATGTTCATTTAGCAGTACAGTTCTACGGTAATAAACAGAATATTACATTCGTGTCCATGACAGACGATGTTTACGACACTCGTACCTAAATTATAGCATTTCCCTCGCTCTCGCTCGGAAATATGATAATTTAGGCACTCGTGTCGTAAACATCGTCTGTTATGGACACTGATATAATATCCTCTATATCTTACATGGGATATCACGCGCTTACGTTTAACATGACGTCGTTGGTAATATATGACGTCATACTAAGGTGGTTACGTAAGGTCAATATACAGATTTTATAATACATATTTTGTTATTGAAACCTTCATTTTAAAAGCTATCTTGTTAATTCGTAGTGTTAAATTTTATTTTATTTAACACATGAAACAAACACGGTAAATACGATGGTGTAGTTTATTTATGATAAAATGGTTAAATAAAACAAGATACTTGTTCAGCCATCTTTGTTCGTGTAAAATAATGGTTTATTTACTGAATGAATGAGAGAAAAAGACTCCATCATATGTGGTCATGTGGGATAGAAAAAGTACACCCTCAGATGGTGAAATTTTCACCACCTCGGCTGTTCGTTTTCTATCCCACATGACCACATATCATGGAGTCTTTTAGTCTTGCATGACCACGTGACTTCTGTTGTTTGAGTTGATATTAACATTAGGTGACGTCACGTAAACGACGCAAAAAATTCTTTTTATTCAAGGAAACCTGCTGTCATAATGCAATTATATTATCATGTTCGGTTTATACTTTTAGTATAAACCATTTTGGATACGACTTTTTCAATGGTTATGATTATTTTATTGTAAGATAAATAAAAATGTAGGTTTTTCACGTTTTCCCAAAATGTTTGTTTTTCATCTACTGGACGGGAGGAAAATAATCCTCCATTATGTATCCCTAGAGTGAGACAGATGTTTCTAGCACTGTACAAAAGCTGGGTATACCTTCCAGCACAAGTCAAGCTCTGCACTTTTTATCATGTACTGCTTTCAGCAGTTCTTCACGTTCGCGTCCACTAAATGTTTTGCGGTCAGTGACATACATATGCCGAATACCAATGGCTTGCCAAAGACGGGTCAAGTAGCGTAAAGCTGGAAGTACGTGCTAATAAAATTGTTCTGTTCTGCATTCAGCCTTCCTCTAGACACAACCTTGTTTCACACAACTCTCTTGACAAATCCCCTGACACGAAATCCCCTCTCCTAAAAATAATAGTAAAGCAAACATGAATTGAAGTCACACATTACTTGTGATTGTGGGGGCGGGACGTAGTCCAGTTGTAAAGTGCCCGCTTGATGCTCGGTCGGTCTAGAATTGATCCCCGTCGATGGACACATTAGGCTATTTTTTGTTCCAGCCAGTGCGCCACGACTTGTATATCAAAGGCCGTGGCATGTGCTATCCTGTCTGTAAGATGGTGCATATAAAATCCTTGCTACTAATGGCAAAATGTGACGGGTTTCCTAAGACTATAACTGTTTGACATCCAATAGCCGATGATTAATAAATCAATGTACTTTAGTGTCTACTCTGGTGTCGTTAAACAAAAAACTCCTTCTTCACCTACTCCTTGTGATTATTTAACATATGTATATATCATTATTCTGTACTGATGAGCTTTTAGCTCAAAGTCAATAAAGAAATTGAAAACATGATCCCTAAACAAGGCCCTAGTTTGCGCAGTGCCCAATGAGGATTAAATAATCCAGCGTCTCAGGGCCGATTGTAATTAATCATCGTGAAGTCGATAGTGTGATAATTGAGAAGTAAGGGCGTCCCTGCTTTGATCATCGAGCATTAAAGGGTCATGAACAAGACAAAGAATGGAAAGACCAGGACACGTTTTCCCCAATCTCGCATACCGTGTTGTTGGTGCCACCGTCTAGCTATAATCCAGGCTTAGTATGTCTGGACACACTGCTAGTCAAAATGGTGACACATCAAACACGGTACCCTCAGGGGGACTGGACGCTATCCGGCAGAAATAGAGAGTGCGTTCTATGATATGAATTATTAGCTTTATCTGTAACATCTTAAAGCTCCCCCCAAAAAAAAAATCTAAAATAATAATAATAATACCCCCCCCCCCCCAAAAAAAAAAAGAACCCACAACAACTGACAAAAACCCACACCTACAATGCACCACCGTAAAAAAAAAACGAAAAACAAAACAAAACAAAAAAACAAACAACAAAAACAAACCACAAACAAAAAACCATCCCAACAAAATCTTCAGAACCCTACAAAAAAAAAAAAAATAAATAAATAAATAAATAAATAAATCTTAGAAATTCCCACCCAAGATCTAATAATATTATTATGTGCAATTATGAACTGTAATATCTTAAAGAATGAATGAATGGATGAATGAATGAATGTTTAATAACACCCCAGCACGTAAAATACATCGGCTAGTGGGTGTCAAACTATGGTAAATTATCTTAAAGAGGAAACTAATCGACGTGTTGTTATATCCAAGTCTTATACAAGATTAACTAATCATGGATTGAGATCATATGTTCTATACTAGAACTGAAAGGAAACATATTCACAAACT
>JAECMU010029733.1:1528-13306 GCA_016106625.1 Dracogyra subfuscus | reverse complement strand
ATGGGGCTACCATAATCTAGAAGCTCTGTCTGGCATGACAATAGTGGTTATTTACTAGCCCAACATTGAATATCACTAACCATGGGAATGGGGCTACCATAATCTAGAAGCTCTGTCGGGCATGGCAACAGTAGTTATTTACTAGCCCAACATTGATTATCACTAGCCATGGGAGTGGGGCTACCATGATCTACAAGCCTTGTCTGGCATGGCAATAGTAGTTATTTACTAGCCCAACACTGAATATCACTAGCCATGGGAGTGAGGGTACCATAATCTAGAAACCCTGTCGGGCATGGCAATAGTAGTTATTTACTAGCTTAACATTGAATATCACTATAGTCTAGCCATCTAGACACAAACACTAATCTTACTGAATAGACGATGTATGCAAGTGATAATGAGCTTATTTAGACAGGTCATTGGACTACATAATGGTAGGCACTGAGTTTGAATCCCAGTCGAGGCATGGGATTTTTATGCAAGCTCAATGTGTAGGTGTAAACCACTTGCATTGACCAGTGATCCATAACTGGTTAAACAAAGGTCATGGTTTATGCTATCCTGCCTGTGGGAAGTGCAAATAAAAGATCCCTTACTGCCTGTCATAAAAGAGTAGCCTATGTGATGACAGCGGGTTTACTCTAAAAAACAGTGTCAGAATGACCATATGTTTGACATCCAATAGCTGATGATAAGAAAAAACTTCAGTGTGCTCTAGTGGTGTCGTTGAATAAAACAATTTAGTTTTTTTTTACATGTAAACACCTTAAGCAAGCAACTGAGCTAAATCCCGCCCCCATAGTGATGAAACAAAAATGAATTTTTCAGTATCATTCTCGATCAAGTGTTAATATTACCATACATGTGTGTCACTTAATATACTCTTCAAAAAAAAGTAATGCAAAACTAGATTTTCATTGTATGTTTCTAAATCGTTTAATACATGAAAGAAACTTGCAATTTGACACAGATAAACAACATTGACAGAGGCTGTTGTAACAGCCATCCAAGTTCTCAAGGTCTAGTTTGACGTCACGTACAGTCAGTAACGAGTGTGACCCCCATGAGAGTCAAGTACTGTCTGGCACCTCCTGCCCATCAAAGCAATCAGATGACGGATGACATCCTGCGGAATTGTAGCCCACTCGGCCTCCAAAGTGGCAGCCAGCTGTTGTAGTGTCTGAGGTTGGGGTTGTCGTCGTCGCAAACGTCTATCCAGTTTATCCCACAAATGCTCGATTGGGTTTAAATCTGGGGATTTGGAGGGCCATGGAAGAACATTGATGTTGTTGTTTGCTAGGAAGGCTGTGATGATGCGCACTGTATGAGGACGGGCATTGTCCTGCTGGAAAACAGTGTTGCCGTTGGCCATGTTGTGGACGACGCATGGGTGCAAGATCTCATCCACATAGCGCTGTGCTGTCAAGTTCCCCCTGATGTGCACCATGCAAGTTGTAAGAGATGGCTGCCCGCATCATCACACTTCCTCCACCAAATCTGTCCACTTCCTGTATGCAATTGCGTGCAAAACGTTCACCTTTTCGGCGGTAGACACGTGCCCTTCCATCATGTCTGCGGAGCATGAATCGCGATTCCTCGCTGAACCACAAGTGTCTCCATCGTCTTTGAGGCCATACCCTGTGTGCTTGACATGTAGTCGAAGCTGTCGATGCTGCTGGTTTAAAATCACGCCTCTAACAGGACGTCTGGGTCGCAATCCTGCCTCTCGTAGACGGTTCCGGACAGTCTGGTCAAAGATCCGGTATTGCAGACTGAGTAGAGGTAGCCGTGGTCGTCCTTTGGCGTAGGTGGCGCAACCGGATGTAGTGATCATGGGCAGTTGTGGTGACACGTGGTCTACCGGATCTGCGAAGGTCACGTGTTGATCCATGCGCCTGGTAGCAGGTCATAATCTTGAAATGGTGCTAGGGTACACATTGAAAAGCCTGGCAACCTCTGATTGGGATTCGCCTGCTTCCAATTGTCCGACGGCGTTGTTCCTCTGTGCTTCATTCAGTCTTGGCATTGTGAAAGCTACGCTGACAGTTTTAAACTGAGTACAGCTAAGTCCTGATCTCTGCACTTTGATAGGGCTTCTTGTGCCTCTTGCACGTGCACACCATGCCGACCGTTCAAATCGCTGAATTGACCGCAGGTGCGTTTTTGCGATTGTTAACTTTTGGACACCTGTCTTCAAGGTCATAAAATTCCGAACAACTTTGCTGATGAAAATGCGTTTGGTATGCTCCATTACACAACACACTTAGGGTTCGGAACACAATGTTTCCACACATCCATATTTATTAGGAAAATTTCATTTTTTGCGTTACTTTTTTAAAGAGTATAGTTATTGATTTTACAATGTGTCAAGACTCAATCTGAATGAGGTATTTATGAGACTCAATCTTAATATATTATTTCTATTGAGTGGAGAATAATATTTGTGGATTTGAAGAAAACATGATGAAAACCAAGTTCTGATCAGTTTTAGTTTTTTAATAGTAGTGTTGGTATAAAGTTACAGAGTATCAAGACTCAGTTTGATTGGATTATTTATGACAATCAGTCTTAATATGTTATTTCTGTTGGGTGGGGAATAGATTTTGTTATTTTAAAGAAAACATGATAAAAACCAAACTGATAAATTAAACCTATTTAATAGTAGTGTTGGTATAAAGTGCTCTTACTGGCAGTAGTTAGTGAGAACTTTCTTATTAGACCAGTTAATAAAAACAAAATTCACATCAATTGTACTTTAAAGTTTGTTTAACAACACCACGAGAGGACTAGAGTGCCTCAGTTATATTTGAAAGTCTCAGATCCTAGTTTCAATGAACACTAAGTTTGGTTAATATATTGGTTAGTTAACGGTGTTTTTGCCAGAAAGAAGTTTTTCTGGTACGGTGCTATGGACTTGAATGCAACCAGTCAACAGTATGGGTCCTACCCCAGAAAAAAAATGGGTTACATTTAAGGTTAGGGTTAAGAAATTCATGGGCAGCATAGCCCAGTGGTACATGCAGTGCCCGCCTGATGCGCGGTCGGTCTAGGATCGATCCCCGTCAGCTAACCACTGGGGTTTTTCTCGACATAACCATATGTCCGACGCCGATATAACCGTAATTATAATGTGTTGACTGGGTCGTTAAACAAACCAAAAACAAAAACAAAAAAAGAAATTCATACTGATATTAAAAGAGTAATTAATCCTGTTAAATCTATAACCCATTTGGATAAAGTTAGAATAGAGTAAAACCAGAGTTTGTGAAATGAGGAAATCCTGTTAAAAAGTGGGCCGACCTTGGTGGTATAGTGGTTAGGCCATCGGTAAACACACTGGTAGGTAATGGGTTTCGATCCCAGTTGAGGCATGGGATTTTTAATCCAGATACCGATTCCAAGCCCTGAGTGAGTGCTCCGCAAGGCTCAGTGGGTAGGTGTAAACCACTTGCACCGACCAGTGATCCATAACAGGTTCAACAAAGGCCAGCCTGTAGTCCGATGGCTTAACCACTGCACCACTGAGGCCGGTCTACCATGTACAGTACCAAATTTAGACGATTGCTAATTTGTATTCAATGTGGCTACAACAGAACTGGCCTCGGTGCCATCATGGTTAGGCCATCAATCAACACACTGGTAGGTACATGGTTCGGATCCCAGTTGAGGCATGGGATTTTTAATCCAGATACCGACTCCAAACCCTGAGAGAGTGCTCCGCAAGACTCAGTGGGTAGGTGGACCCATTGGGATATTACAGCCAGTGCACCATGACTGGTACATCAAAGTTTGTCGTATGTGCTGTCCTGTCTATGGGATAGTGCATATAAAAGATCCCTTGCTGCTAATCGAAAAGAGAAATAATAGAATAAAAGATTGCACAGATAGCAACAAGAAATAAATGATATAAAGAAAGAAATGTTTTATTTAATGACACACTCAATACATTTTATTTATGGTTATATAGTGTCAGACATATTATGGTTAAGCGGGCAGCATAGCCCAGTGGTACAGTGCCCGCCTGATGCGCGGTCGGTCTTGGATCGATCCCCATCAGCTAACCACTGGGTTTTTCTCTCGACATAACCATATGTCCGACGCCGATATAACCGTACTTATAATGTGTTGAGTGCATCGTTAAATTTTTTTTTAAACATTAAAACTTATTATGGTTAAGGACCACACAGATTTTAAGCGGAAACCCGCTGTTGTCGCTTCATTAGCAGCAAGGCATCTTTTATTTGCGCTTTCCACAGACAGGATAGCACAAACCATGGCCTTTTAGTATAAACCATTTTTGGGTACTATCTTTTCAATATTTTATTGTAATCTTGATAAAAAATAAAAATTGTAGGTTTTTCACATTTTCCCAAAATGTTTGTTTTTCTACTACTGGATGGGAGAAAAATAATCCATTATGTATCCATGTGGGACAAGGCTATTCCACCCTCGGGTACATGCTATGATGTTAGGAACTCGGAAAGCCTCGTCTCTGACAACAAATTATGTACCATTGGGTGGAATTATGGAATAGCCCTGTCCCACATGGACACATATGAAGAATTATTTTTGCCTTACGCCATATAACCGTAAATAAAATGTGTTGAGTGTGTCATTAAATAAAAAAATTCTTCTTCTTCTTCATTTTGCATGTTTGCCGAGTTGTAGTGATAATGAATTTAATACCATGTTTGCCGAGTTGTAGTGATATTGAATTTAATACCATGTTTGCCGAGTTGTAGTGATATTGAATTTAATACCGTGTTTGCCGAGTTGTAGTGATATTGAATTTAATACCGTGTTTGCCGAGTTGTAGTGATATTGAATTTAATACCAACAATGTCCTTGGTCGGTGTACAGGAACTCACCCAACAGCATGTTACTTTATATTTGAGAAAACATAAGTCAATATTTTCCTTATTGTGACTAACCTCAAGGGTAATAAAATTCTCACATCAAGATGGCGGGGCCATTATTATCAATGTTATAACATCTGTACATGTTAGCATCTGTTGCAGGTAGAAAGAAAATGGTTTATTTAACGACACACTCAACACATTTTAATTACAGTTATATGGCGTCGAACATAATATTATGGTTACAGACCACACAGATATTGAAAGAAAAAGAAAATGTTTTATTTAACCATGCACTCAACACATTTTAATTACTGTTATATGGCATCGAATATATGGTTAAGGACCACACAGATATTGAAAGAAAAAGAAACTGTTTTATTTAACAATGCACTCAACACATTTTAATTATGGTTATATGGCATCAGACATGTGGTTAACGACCACACAGATGTATTGAGAGGAAACACGCTGTTGCCACTTCATGGGCTACTCTTTTCGATTAGCAGCAAGGGAGCTTCCCACAGGCAGGATAGCACATACCAAGGCCTTTGTTGAACCAGTTATGGATCACTGGTCGGTGTAAGTGGTTTACACCTACCCAGCCTCGACTAGGATCCGAACCCAGTACCTACCAGCCTGTAGACCGATGGCCTAACCACGACGCCACCGAGGCCGGTCTACAATACATAGCATCTATTATTGACAGCTAGTGACTTTCCCAAACATTTGTCAAAATCCTAGTTTGTTTTGATTTAAGGACATCCAAAATGTCATCATTCAAGTTTGACATCATTTCCATTAAAAGATACAACACACCACATATTCTTATGTCATTTGTATTAAATTTGAGATTATATGATAAAGAGATTATTACCGTCGTGTATTTCGGTATTGTCAATATCATATATTAGGCTGGTACCGGTACTATGTATATATAATTTTTATTCCTAATATATGATATTGACGGTACCGAAAAACACTTTGGTAATAACCTTTCTGTATACAGTGCTATTATTTATGGAAATTATCAGTTGTATTACTATAATACGTAGTACCTAGCCAAAGCTTCTATCACTAGTGACTTTCTCAGAATGACCGGCCTCGGTGGCATTGTGGTTAGGCCATCGGTCTACAGGCTGGTAGGTACTGGGTTCGGATCCCAGTCGAGGCAAGGGATTTTTAATCCAGATACTGACTCCAAACCCTGAGTGAGTGCTCCGCAGGGCTCAATGCACTGACCAGTGATCCATAACTGGTTCAACAAAGGCCATGGTTTGTGCAATCCTGCCTATGGGAAGCGCAAATAAAAGATCCCTTGCTGCTAATCGGAAAGAGCTAGTAGTCCATTAAGTGACGACAGCGGGTTTCCTCTCAAAATCTGTGTGGTCCTTAACCATATGTCTAACGCCATATAACTGTAAATAAAATGTGTTGAGTGCGTGCGTGGTTAAATAAAAAAAATTCTTTCTTTCTTTCTCAGAATGTTTTTTTGGTGAAACTGATTTTGTACCTAGAAAACATGATGGAGAGTAATGTTATATTAAAGGGACATACCCTAGTTTTTAAACACTGCAGCATATTGTTCACTATTAGAGCCATTTATGATCACTGAAATCAAACATTACTTATATTTTATTGTTTAGCTTATCCATTTTTAGACAACCAAAGTTTTTCTGGTCATCCTAGTCTTTTTAATACCACACATTTTATTTTTTATATATTTTTAAAAACATATGTCCGTCAGAGAAGTAACAGTTATGGAGTCAAGTTTTTGTCAATTTTTAACAATGTTTAACCATTTCAACTTCACAGACTCTTTATTGTTTTACTCTCTTGTAACTTTATCCAAATTCGATGTCTGACATAACGTGACCATGACATCAGCCAATGATTTACTGGCTTTTGGTCACCCACGTTCCAAACTTTTTTATATTTTTTATTATCCCACTGCCCCCTTTCCTTTCTCTCCTTTGAATTCCATCTCATTTCTTCCCGATCTGGCAATTCCTTCTATCTTTCAACTTCTTTCGCTGTCCACCTCTGCATCCCAGTTCTTGCCTCTCCAACATCGAAAGGTGCTTGTCTCGTTGGCTGTCTGTGCCACACACCTGCCATTCCCCATCAGCTTTTAGCTGTGGGCTTAGTCTGACCACTTTGGGGAGTGTTCAGTAGATATTTTCTGGCATTGTTAAGAGGCACTTGTAACCACCTACTACGTTAGTTAGTGCTGTGGGTCAGACTAGCTTTATTAGCGGCAGAGGACGAGGATGCCAGGTGGGTGCAGGGAAATACACAGAGACTGCACCCATGGATGAAGTTGAGACAGGTAGGCGATGGTGTGGACAGGTCAAAAGACAGAGTCAGAGGAAATTGACAGAAAGGGTCGAAACCGATATCATGGGAGAAATTGGAAAGTTTTTTATATTAAGATAATGAGAATGTCGATGTCTGACATAACTTGACCATGACATCAGCCAATGATTTATTGACTTGTTCTTCTTCAATTTCATCACTTTCTGTCACCCACGTTCCAAACGTTTTTAATGACATATTGAATATTTCTGTTTATTAGTAGAAAACAAGGTTGATTTATGCACGGACATGCTTTTGTGATCAAGGTCTTGGCCAATCAATGAACCATGTTGTTGTCGTTTCCAGCTGTCCTAAACACGCAGTGTTTATTTTTATCAATACATACATGTATACATGTGTTTGGTGTGTGTGTGTGTGTGTGTGTGTGTGTGTGTGTGTGTGTGTATACACAAATGTATCTGTGTGTGTGCATGCCACCTACATGTTGCTAACTCTGCTATGCAGTATTGAGTTTTGGGATTAAATTGTAAATCCGGGGGTGGGACCTAGCCTAGTTGTAAGTGCCTGCCTGATGTGCGATTGCTCCAGGATCGATTCCTGTCCGTGGACCTATTGGGCTATTTCTCGTTCTAGCCTGTACATCAAAGACCGTGGTATGTGCTGTTCTGTCTGTGAGATGGTGCATATAAAAGATTCCTTAATGCTAATCAAAAAGAGTAACCTATGAAGGGGTGACAGTGGGTTTCCTCTCTCAATATCTATGTGTCCGTAACCATAAGTGTGACACCATATAACCGTAAACAACTAATGGAACAATCTAGCAGGCTTCCATATCTAAGACTGTGTCTGAATTACCAAATGTTTGACATCCAAACACCGATGATTAATAAATCAGTGTGCTCTAGTGGTGTCATTAAACAAAACAAAACTGCAACATGTACGTGTGTATATATGTGCACGTCGCCCACATGTTCCTGACATCCAAAAGCCGATGATTAATAAATCAGTGTGCTCTAGTGGTGTCATTAAACAAAACAAAACTGTAACATGTACGTGTGTATATATGTGCACGTCACCCACATGTTCCTGACATCCAATAGCCGATGATTAATAAATCAGTGTGCTCTAGTGGTGTCATTAAACAAAACAAAACTGTAACATGTACGTGTGTATATATGTGCACGTCACCCACATTTCCTAACTTTACTATGCAACATTGACTTTTGAGATTCAGTTATTATGAATCCTGTTTTTAAATACTCCCTGCAGCTATTATAAGTTGTTTATTTTTAACAATACTTGTATCAGACCTTGCTTTTTAAGGTGCGCGGTGTGCTCGCACTCGTACAGCGCACGTAATTTCAATCTAACGAGTGTGAAAACAACACACGTTACACTCAACGGCGCACGTAAAATAGATGGGTATATTTATTTCCACTGTTTAGAAAAATCAACAGTTTTCATAGCTCATTTAGCTGATAGGAATTAAGGTCCTTTTATTAAAACAATAATTTAAAAAAACAAAAACATTGCAGTGGCTTCCATGCAGTCATTAAGCTGGTATTTCTCTGTCTGGAACAAATCGGGAAATACAGGTTTAATAGACAATTTTGTAGACGTACCAGTTAAAATCCAATTGGAGCTTTATTTTGGAGACTGATTTTTCACTAGCTTTAACATATTGAGGTGTGTGATTTTTCACTCGCCTTAACATATTGAGGTGTGTGATTTTTCACTCGCCTATAATTTACAAAAACCAAGGACTAATGTATATGTGTGTGTATGCATGTATACATGTGTATGTGTGTGCATGCGTGCATGTCAACCACATGTTCCTTTATTATGCAATATTGATTTTTGGGAATAAATTATGATTTGTGTTTTTAAACACTCCCTACAATAGGCTATTCTCCCTACAACAATAGGCTTTATAGGCGTGGGATACATTAAACAAATGATTTAATGTTTTGTTTACAAAGTGAGTTTTTATGTATATATATATATATTATAAGGACACATGTTACTTGGGTGATATAGGAAAATAAAGAAATGTTTGACAATACCTTGCCACAATACAAATATTTTAAACTGTACATGTTGCTGTGTGAGGTTTATTACCGTAGTTTCACATGTATAGCCCACGGGCTGTACGTTTAAAACATTCAAAAATTGCCCCCTGCAGCTTATCTGCCGCTGCGGGTTATACAATCATTAGTTTTTTTACTCACTAACCATTTATTGTCAAAAGTAACTTATCTGGTGTTTAGACAGAATAAAAAAAACAAAAGCATAGTATGTCAAAATTTTACTGGACTGGATAATACTGGTTTGTTTATTCTTACACACTTTCACGCCCAACCTCTTTATTTCCATGGTCTTCAGCATAATTAACAACTTTCAGTTTAACATCTGCTGTATAATGTGTTTGATTCTTGTTTCTTTCCACTCATCGGATTTGATGCAAAAGGGGGCGAGACGTAGCTCAGTGGTACAGCGCTCGCTCGATGTGCGGTCGGTCTGGGATCGATCCCCATCGGTGGGCCCATTGGGTTATTTCTCGTTCCAGCCAGTGCACCATGACTGGTATATAAAAGGCTGTAATATGTACTACCCTGTCTGTGGGATGGTGCATATAAAAGATCCCTTGCTATTAATCGAAAAGAGTAGCCCTTGAAGTGTGCGACATCGGGTTTCTTCTTTCAGTATCTGTGTGGTTGTTAACCATAAGTCTGATGCCATATAACCATAGGGGCAGGACATAGCCCAATGCTAACTCTTTCACTTGATGCACAGTTGGTCTAGGATTGATTCCCATCGGTGGACTCATTGGGCTATTTCTCGTTCCAACCAGTGTTCCACAACTGGTGTAACAAAGGTCATGGTATGTATTATCCTGTCTGTGAGATGGTGTATATAAAAGATACTAATCGGAAAGAGTAGCCCACGGAGTGGCAACAGTTGGTTTCCTCCCTCTCAACATCCGTGTGGTCCTTAACCATATGTCTGAAGCCATATAACCGTAAAATGGTTGAGTGCATCCTAGACAAACCGTGCATCAAGCGAACATTTCAGTTATTTGACCACTGGGCTATGGCCTCAGACCACAATTAATTTCACTATGTTTTCTCATGTAGCCCCAGTGGCTGTAGCACTTTTATTAATGTCACCAGGTCATTAGCATTTCACAGGAAACATTGCCTGCCTTGGCCCAATGAACACTCAAAAGGACGACATCTGTTGTCCAACTCCTTTCCACGTTATATCGGTGTAAACAAACACACGTGGTCTAAGGGACCGAATTACACCCATTTCTGTGCATTTTACACAAATGTTGCATGACTTCAAGGTGCTCTGGGGGACAGTATGTAGTATCCAGTGTAAACAAAGTGCACATATTCACTAACTGCATCCTCTTACCTGTCAAACCCAGTGTAACAATTAAGTATACAAAGCAGCTCCCCAGCCATTAATTACATAACAACAAAACCTATATTTTCTCGCATTAGTTTCCGTATTTTGGACAACCAAATGGGTGGATAATTGTAGTCTGATGCCATATGGCCTGCCCCCGACAATAGGATGTCAACCATTTGGTAATTCTGACATATACCGGTCTTAAAAAGAAAACATGCTATATATTTTTGCATTAGTAGCATGGGGGTTTTTTATATGCACATTCCACAAACAAGATAACACATACCATGGCTTTTGATATACCAGTTGTGCTGTATTAGCTGGTACAAGAAATATTTATTCCAATGGGCCCACCAATGGGGATTGATCCCAGACTGACCATGCACCAGGCAAGCGCTTTTCAACTAGGGTACGTTCCACCTAGCCGATGTGGTATTCGTGCTGGGATGTTGGTAAACATTCATTAATTGAATTGGTATAATTGTATATTACACAGTGAGATTGCTAAATTGTGATGGTTGAGTGAATTACCGTATTTAATTGGAAATCACCTCATGCTAAGCTCACAATGAGTTGTCTTAATTGTGCCCCTGGGCTTATTTCTGGTCCAATATGGTATAGAGCCCAGGCTTACATACATGTAGTGGTGTTGTAGTTAATGCCATCAGACATTAAGCTGGTGTAGGTACAGGGTTCGCAACAGAATGTCATCTAGGGTATTTTCCCTAACTTGTCTCAGCATGACAGACACTGGCCTCGGTGGTATCATAGTTAAAGCCATCAGACATTAGGCTGGTGTAGCTAGGTACTGGGTTCGCAGCCCAGTACCGACTCCCACCTGGAGCGAATTTCAACAGAACTTCATGTAATGTTTTCACTAGCTCGTTTCAGCATGACAGACACTGGCCTCGGTGGTATCATAGTTAAGCGAGTTTAAATGACTACTATATGCATCATCATCTTTGCTCAGTAACCCACTGTCCTGGACAGACCTCCCAGATAGCTGAGGTATGTGTCCGGTACACTGTGCTTGAACCTTAATTGGATATAAGGATGAAACTAAGTTGAAATGAAATTAAGTGTGTGCCCAGGACAGCGTGCTTGAACCTTATTTGATATATAAGCACAAAAAATAAGTTAAAATGAAATAAAGTACGTGCCCAGGACAGCGTGTTTGAACCTTAATTGG
>JAECMU010029722.1:0-10911 GCA_016106625.1 Dracogyra subfuscus | reverse complement strand
ATTATTTCACTCGGCACATAAATTTGATAATAACTGGAAACTCGTTTATTATCCTCTATGTGTAATGTGGGGAATCTGTTGAAATTGGAGCTTGCTTGATGCATGGTTGGTTTGGAATTGATCCTCATCAGTGGGCTATTTCTCGCTCAAGCCAGTGCACCACGAATGGTACATCAAAGGCGGTGGTATGTGCTATCCTGTCTATGGGATTGTGCATATAAAAGATCCCTTGCTGCTAATCGAAAAGAGTAGCCCATGAAGTGGCAACAGCAGGTTTCTTCCCTCAATAACTGTGTGTGGTCCTTAACCATATGTCTGACACCATATTTAACCATAAATAAAATGTGTTGAGTGTGTCATTAAATAAACCATTTCCTTCCTTCTGTTGAAATTGTGATTGATTATCAGTTTGTACCAACTGATCAATGTTTAATTATGTAGTGACTGATTAAACAACATATGCCTACAGTGGGTTTGTAAACATTATTTTCCTTTTAAAGGGACATACCCTAGTTTCAGTTCATGAAAATTAACATTAAGTTTAGTTTAATTTACAAACCTGTAACACATTTTGATAAAGTTACAATTGAGTGAAACATGAGTCTTTGACTTTGAAATGGTGAAATACCATCTAAAATAGAATAAAACTCGACTACATAACTGTTACTTCTCAGAGGCACGTGCCTTTTTAAAAATATGAGAAATGTTGTTTGTGATATTAAAAAACATCTGGATGACCAAAAACACTTCGAATGTACGGAAATGGATACTTTAAACAATAACATTTAAGTATGATTTCAGTTATCAAAAAACGCCTCTAATAGTCAAAACTATGTCTTAGTGTCTAGGGTATGTCCCTTTAATAATCACTGAAATGCAATGTAAATGACTGTCATATTTTGTATGCTCAGCAGTAGGACTGATGATGAGAGCTATGTTACAGATATTAATCCTATTTCATATTCAGTTACTCCAGGATTTACATGCATAAATTATGCATATTAACACATTTTTTATTGGTCATAACTCACTGGAGTGTGATTTGGGCCTGAAACATTAAAAAAACTGTATAATCATGAGTGATGTATGTTTACTTTTTTTCAGGGAAATTTGTTAATTATATTTTCAACATACTTTTGGATGCAGCCCTTGATTTGAAAAATACAAATCGTGCATCATTGGACCAGTTGTCCAATAAGAATAATCCAAAAGATGAACATTGTAGCAGCAAGCAAAACACAACAGAAAGTGAAAACCAGAGTAATGTTCAGACTGATCCAAGAAATTTGAAATGTTTCTCTGAAAAAGAACACAATACAGACGATACAGTGAAGTCAGAAAGTGAGATATCAGCAAGAGAATATAAAAGACGACAAGAGAAGCAATTAGTGAAGGATTCCTTCACACAGGTGGAATTAGAATCATTAGTGGTCCGAGGAAAGAACGACATAGAGGTTTTGTTTTGTGATACGGGTAAAACCACATATTTTTAACTTTCTTATTGTAACTCATGACCAGTTATGAAAGACAGGGCTAGCTCTGGCACTCGCCAAATTGAAATTCACAATTGGGAAATTTTATTTTAATTTTGCAAAAAAATTTCATGTAATAATTTATATTTTGTTACAAAATAACTAGGTTTCTGCAACTTTTAAAGTTTAATAGATGATTTGGCAAGATTTTCTGCTAATCCAGAGCTAGCCCTGGAAAGACCATGGTATGTGCTGTCCTATGATAAGAAGAGGTAATAGGTCATTGGTGATTAGGTCAGGTCAGGTCATAGGGTTTAACGTGCACATTCAGAGCAAGCTGTTGTAGCGCACACCTGTCGTGGGTGCAAGTGCTTGCAAAGCAAGCTCTTCCATCCAAGACAGAAAGTTGGGTGGGGGGAGAGGGGACCACCTGCACTGGTAGGTGCAAGGGAGCACCAGCAGTCCGACCTAAATCGGTAGCAGGCGGGAGTGGGTGGTGGTGCTATGGAATTTTGAATGGAGCATTAATAAGCCAAAGAGAAAAAGGTGTGCAGTTTGATTTGAGGAAATTTTGGCGCGAATTTTGAATGGTCAATCGAAATTGTAAAAATTGGTGATTATGCTGTTTTATTTTATGTTGTAAATTATTTGCCATAATGATGAACTTTTTGACAGAAATATTTGATCATTAATAATGTACTGAGATGTTAAATTTTAATTGTGTTAAATTTTCTCTTACTGTTGCAGGTGTGTACACAAAGAATCGTAATTTTCGACTCTACAAATCCAGCAAACTTGGAAAGAATAATCCATTGGAATTGTCACAGCAAAACACGTATGAGTTGCCTGACAGCTCAACCATTAACAAAGAGAAAGGAATATTCTTCAGTTCCCTTATTTGTAATGTCAGGTTTGTGTAGTAATTTTTAATTATGGACTTGTATGTATATTTTAGGTAAATAGAATGTGCCCTAGTTTTGGAAAATTCTTGCTTTTATTACAATATGTTGATCTCAAACTTAAGAATTTGTTAACTGTGGCTACTGCAATTTTAAACCTGTAACTTTGCAACAAATAGAAACAAAATTAAAAAACAAATATTATCCTGCAAATAATGGCAGTGATTTTTATTGAGTGGCAAAAAACTATCATCAGTAAAGCCCCTGACCTACAGCAGTTCATATTGTAACTATAGCAACAGCTGTCATTGCTGGCTTTAGGTTACACAGCACCATTAATTATGTCATGCAGTTTAATACAATTTCAGTGTCTGCGCTTAACATTTTTTTGACTTGGCATCCGGGCAAGTGGTGACAGCAGTATCACTTGCCCGAGTCTTATTTTCACTTGCCCGAATAATACTTTTATTTATTTATTAATTATTGATTTAAAAATAAAATAAAACAGTCTGTCGCCAGGTGGGCAACCTTACTGTAGGTTTTCAGTCGACCGTCATCGTTTTCAGTTGCCAGGAGTGATCGGGCGACCGTTAAAATCGAACATTGCAATTTCTATGTCAGAATATGTTCTGTGAAAAATACAACTGTCGAGAGAGTCATATGATTACTAATTTTAACTGTACTATGTGAAAAATCAACATAGGTCGACAACATAATTTTTCAATTAAATGACCCTATGCTTGACCACCACCTTGTGTCACTGTTATACAAGTGGCACCATACCAACACTTGCACAGTTGTTATCAGTTAGTACTACATGTTACTTCAAAACAAAGAGTTATTTAAATTCTACAGAGGTCATCCTATGTGTAATCATCAAAGAAAGATTTCAAAAAGCATATCATAATTTTGTAGTATTTTTTGTTATGAGGAACTATTTCCTAAACCAGACTATATTAAACTGCTACAGCAAGTAACAACACGACAAATGATGGCGTGGTGCCTTTAAATTCAATCCCTAAGATGTAATTTACACCTAATTGCATATTCATGTTCCAAAGTCTTTTGCATGGACACTTTCTTATGACAATGCATAGAAGATGACTTGCTCAAATTAAAGCAAATTAAGGTTTATTTTATTAATTATAGACAGATTTCAAATAATTGTTGAGGCATTTCAAATAAAACTTGTTAAAACGCATGCTTGAAAATTGGCTCTTTTATTCTTCAGGTGTCGTTAAACAAAACTAACTTTTTTTCTTCAGGTATACAGACAAATTAAAAATTCTAACATTTGAATTAGCTGGTTCATCCACTAGACGAAAGACTGAACGGACAAATGAAAAAAATCTGACAAACACTACAGGTATTACAAGAATGTTTTTTTTTTTTCCAATGAGACATTGAAGAATTGTATGTTATGCAACAATACAGACTTACAAAAGAGTGATTTTTTTCCAAATGCGATAAACAAGGACACTATATTTAAAATATTCAGTAATTATTTTCTATATTTATATTTACAAACAAATTTCAGCACTTTGAAACAGAAAAAAACTATTATTTTACCAAACAAAACCATATGCAGTAAAATTTCAATTCACCATTTTTCTTCTCTTTTAAGCCCCATATATCTTGTAAAATTAACAGCACAAGACAATAAAATAACCATGTTATTGATGTTGATACAATTAGTAGACTTACTCAAAACAAATTTAAAAAAAAGTTTATAACAAAACAGTTTTGACAATCTGCTCTTAAACTAAATTACAATAATTACTGTTACACCTGATAGCTGTCAACTAAACAATGTGCTGAGGTGTTGTTAAACAAAACATCTCTATCATTCAGATACAGTGCAGGGTTACACAAAATCACCATACCCGGAGATTGATGACTTCATACTGAACATCATCACCAGTGATGGTCACCATGGTTACATCAGACACTGGTCCTACTTCACCCACGATGAGCTTCTCGTGTATGACTTGGCCAGGTTCCGTTTCTGTGAAAACATTGGCCGAGAACATCGCAGCAATAATGTTATGTAAGTGGTTAGAATAATGGAACAAACTGCTGCAGGTTCTAATGGACCAAATCAATTCCTATTGCCGATAATTTTAATGTTTACTAATAAAACTGATATAAGCAGTGTTTCAACACACCCAGGACGTACAGCAATAGAAAGTGTGGCACCTCGCATCTAATTTACCTGCAAGAAAATGGGGGGTCCCATATCATTTAAGAGATTTAATTTATGTTTTTAATAGCAACAGTCATTTTTGCTGAAAATTGCAGTTCCATTTTTGGGGGTACCCCACATTAGTTTCAACCTCTGGCATATACTGCATAACAACTGTATAACAAATAAAAGTGTATTTATTTATTGTCAATGGATAATAGTATTTGCACAAATAATCAATGTCACATATTACTACCAATCACACCCACAGCTGCTTTTACTCCATAAATATTTGACGGTGCACGTCGAACTCTGACATGGAACTCACTTCTTTGGTATTATGCAACCTATATAGGAAACTAATAAACAACAGCAAAATTTATCATTTTTATTAACCAATAACTAAAGAAACAAAATTACCTATTTAATCCTTTTTCCTTTTTTTTCTCAATTTGATTCTAACAATAAAATTTAACATATCTTAACATAATTATTAGATAATTTAGTTGTAATTTAAGAAAAGATTGCCTGTATTTAAGTATTATTAAATGATTTTTAATTTTTCTAGGTTGGTTGTGGATATGAAGAGAGGTGTTTATTACCAGAAATGTCACGACCCAGCATGTCGAGTCCAGAACTTCAAATCTTCTGGTAAGCAGCTCAATAACTTTTAAAATAAATATTAAAATGTCCTATTGTATTATAAACCGAATAGACTGGCATCCCAGATGATGCTGTATGCAGTATGCTGGCTGTCTGAGCAAAGTAGGTCAACCAAGCTAATAAAAAAACCTGGCGCAATGCAAAAAAAACCCACCAAAACTTTAATGTCATGGCAATGCCATACAACTACACGGATGTGACATTTTTAATGATTTGAGTCGAGAGTGTAAAGTTTTATAAGCAAGGGCTCAGATCTTACTAGCCGATTTAACCTGATCCGACAATGACATAGCAATTTAGGAATAAACATGTATCCGACATCTGAAAACACTCTTTACAACGACATTACATAATCACAGATACCGTGGCTTGTTGGCAGGACACACACAACCACTTATCTCATAGTGATCCGATTGTCACATGCTGTCCGATCTACCGATGTCGGCAAAATCTGTAGACATGTATTGTTTTTGCTAATAAGCCTTTAGTTAACCAGTGTAAAGATTAACTTTGAACAATAAAACCTTCTATTTTCATATTTTGTAAACGAAACAGGTACCAATCGGAGATGTCTTTAACCAAGCAATGATTAGACTGACGGTGAATGTGCCATATTTAATATATTTAATGATGTTTTTAAAAACATATTTAATGCATGTATGTGTATTTGTTGTTTTTAATAATAATTGCAATGCATTAATTATTTAAATGCTATTTATTCATCAGTTAATATTAATTAGTATGGTTTGTTACGTTATTTTGGTATTAGAGATAACTGATAACAATTCGATACACCAGCAATTTCGATATAACGACAAAGTAACCCAGGGACGAACATGGTCGTTGTAATGAGGTCTGACTGTAAAAAAAAATATGTATGAACTGCACATCACGATATAAAAATATTTTTTATTTTCAAGACACCTTTGTTTTTGGTATTTACATCAAACCAGGTGAAATTAATTATTAAAAAACATTTAGTGGAGACTGGTTTGAAGTGAGAATGATTTCATTGCCAGATTGTTTGCATTCTTTCTCTTACTATACACAGATTACAAACTTCCTGACAGTGTGTTACCGGCACACTATTTCGATGACCCTGTTGACATGCTGTCAGCAGAAGATGGCTTTGACTCCGACTTTGATGACGAGGACTGTGTCAGAGAGGCAGATAACATGGAGAGATCGCTCGTTACGGAGGACGAAAGTTTGAGTGACATAGAGCTGCTGTCTGCAACAGAAGATCTAGAAAACAGCATACAAGAACAAAGCAAATAGCTCAGAGTATCATAGACGAAAGTTTGAGTGACATAGATCGAGCTGCTGTCTGCAACAGAAGATCTGGAAAACAGGATACAAGAACAAAGCAAATAGCTCAGAGTATCATAGACAAAAGTTTGAGTGACATAGAGCTGCTGTCTGCAACAAAAGATCTAGAAAACAGCATACAAAAACAAAGCAAATAGCTTAGATTATCGGAAAGTTTTCTGAATTTATCAAAAGGCCACACAGTTCACATTGTCTATACAGTGTTTTCGGGTTATCCACTGTATGTTTAAAATGTTCTATATTCTCCATCCAAAACTTACGATATGGTTTTGATTGATATTGGAGTGATCATTTTAGATGGTAGTGCAACTCTAATCTTAGGGCCAATCTCAGTTGGTAACCACCAATATTAAAATTTCCAGATATTTTTCGTAACCCATTTTCATCTCTGTGTGAAGATAACATGAACTTATCACAGGCTTGAGTGATATATAGTTATTATCAGCAATGCAATACCTAAAAACAGCATGGAGGAAAATAGCATATAGCTTTGTTTCATTTAATGACACTACTAGAGCACATAGATTTACTGATCATTGGCTTTTGGATGTCAAACATGTGGTAATTTGATATATTGTCTTATAGAGGAAACCTGCTACATTTTTCCATTAGTAGTAATGGATCTTTTATACGCATCACCCCAAAGACAGGATTAACACATACCATGGCCTTTGATAAACATTTACTAAGAGAAATAGCCCAATGAGCCCATCGATGGGGATCAATCCTAAACCGACCGTTCATCAAGCGAGTGCTTTACCACTGGGCTATGTCTCATTTCACAGAAGACAAAGCCACAAAACGGTGCTATGACTGTGTTTTATATGTAACTATAGTATTAGTACTAAGGGTTTCGGTTTGGGGTTACCTGTGAGCAAGAAGATGGCAAACAGCTTAGATTACTCGGACTCGTCGGAGGACAAAATTTAGGCCTCTGTGATTTGAAAGATTGCATAACTATTTATAGATCACATCAAACAATTTTTACATGTAACCCATTTCGTTTTGCATAACTGTTATAAATGTCTATATTATGTCCCAAGTTTCATGTATGAATAGAAACAAAATGGTTACACAAAACTAGATTTTCTGGGTTATTGAAACTTCCATATTTGCAATTTTCATGGGCCTGCTCCATATTTGCATCTTTCAGGAGCCTGCTAAATGGTACTTCACAACTGGTTTGTTGGTGGTTTATTCTGTCTTAAACCCCCTTTACTCGGGATGGAACAAATGTCCAGATCTCTCAACAATCTTTCAACGAGTGTCCAGTGATTACCAAGATCTCTCAATGATCTTCCAGTTATCTCTAAGGTGGCCACATTCTCCTCAAAGTTTGGACTCTGTCCAAAATAATCTCTCAACGATCTCCAAGGGAAGCGATCTCTCAACAGTTTCTCAACGATCTCAATGAATGCTTAACAATCTCTCAATGATCTCTCGGTGATCTTTCAATGAACGCCAAATATTTCCACCCGAAAATTGCATTTTAGATCACATAAAGAAAGAAAGAAAGAAATGTTTTATTTAACGACACACTCAACACATTTATTTACGGTTATATGGTTAAGGACTACACAGATTTTGAGAGGAAACCCGCTGTCGCCACTTCATGGGCTTAAAATCCCATGCCTTGATTGGGATCCGAACCCAGTACCTACCAGCCGGTTGACCGATGGCCTAACGACGTCACAGAGGCCGGTTTATCACAACGAGTGCACAAGGATCTCCCAAACATTTACACAGAAACTGCCTGTTTAAGGCTTTAGGAGATTGTTGAGAGATCGGGCCACTTTTTTATCGTTCAGTGGTCACCCAATGACCTCTGTGTGTGTGTAAAGGGGGCCTTCGGGACCATACATATGAAGATAATCTTTCGACATTAAGTTCAGCAATAGCCAGTTAAATTTAATTTTTCACGTAAATAATACATAACCTCAACATTAGGGGACTAAGTAATTGCTACACTAATTTATATTATGAGGGGTCATGATAATATGCTGATATCATATATAAAATTAAAGTTTCTTTTGTTTAACGAAAACACTAGAGCACAATCATTCATTAATCATTGGCTATTAGATGTCATTCTGACACAATCATCAAAGGAATCCTGCTACATTTTTCATAATGCAGCAAGGAAAACACGTGATGGCCTTTGACCAATTGTGGTGCATTAGGTGGAATGAGAAAAAACTCAATCAGTTGAATGGATCTACTGAGATGGTTTTATCCTGCGATGCAAGCCGTCTGAACTAAATATTACTTTCTTTGAACTAGTCTCGAGGGAGTGATAGTTTGCCATAAATGGGGAGGTCTGTTATTTCATGTTTCATTTAACCGATCTAATGTTATCAGAATAAAAGAGTACTTTCTTTTTCTCCCAGAATTTGCCCCAGAGAATAACTGCCACTACTATAGGATAGAGTTCCATGAATGACATGGATGCTGCTTTATTCCCTGCGAGCACAGTCTTTAACTCGGCTGTCCATGTTGTTGAAAACCACTTTTCCTTAAAATATCCACCAAAGCCTATAGTGGAAGATGCATCAGTGTACAACTCGATGTCTATGGCTTGTGTACAGTGACGGTCATAAAACATGGATATACCATTCCAGTGCTCTGAGAATTCTCTCCACATGGTGATATCCCTCTGACATTCCTTATTTAAGTGTACATGGTGGTGCAGCTTAGTAACTTGAGTCGAGAGACCAATTAGATATGACACAAATGATCTTCGTGACAAAATTATTCTTGAAGCAAAATTCAAATGTCCTAAGAGTTGTAATAATTCTCGTTTAGTACAACTACGTTTACCTACGATGGTATCCAAAAATGTCATAATTCTACTAATTTTCTCCTGTGGTAAACGAGCTTCCATTTTGTTTGTATCCAGTATTATTCCTAGATATTCGAGCACATTAACAGGACCTTCTGTCTTATGTTTGGCTAGAGGAATATTAAGACGATGAAATATTGTCGTCAGTAGTGCCATGGTTCTCTCCCCTTCCACGTTTGGTCTGTCAATAGTTAAAAAATCATCCAGTTTTCAGGATTGCACGAATCATAGGGTTTTTTGAGTCTAGAACGCATTCTTTTGATTGCCCTCTCCATGTTAAAATAGGCAAGATTTTTATATTTTAAGGTTCTCAGAATAGGGACCCGCACGTTGTCTATTTTTAGCTCTCTCTGAAACCGGACGATTGTCCGACGTAATGCTTGAAAGCCGGAAGTCGGGCAGAGAAACACTAGGAACTATATTGAAAATCTCAAAGAATATGATGTGGTTAAATGATTTTCAATACAACTTGTGGAACATGTTAAAATAAGATCACATGAATTATTGTAGCAATAAAAAAATAAAATTAGTGATTGAAAAAAATAATCTAAAACTAGTTACAGTGCAAAGTGAGTTAAACAGCAACTGAATATAAATGCAGAGGCAGTGTATATTTTCTGAAGGACTGTAAAAAATGTTTTTAGCAGCAATGGGGTGGGGGGGGGGGGAGATGTCATTCAAACCCCTTCCTAGGTTTACACCCCTGTGGGTGTGTACATATGATGTACACTGTGTGTTTTAATACCTTAAAGGTAGAGTAAACTCCAACAAGAGCCTTATGTATTGGAAAGATACATACCCGGACCACCAACACTTTAACAAATGAAAACGCGTAATTTTAAAATTAATAAAAAACCATGATTATTCCTGCTAACTGGGGGCAGCCATTTTGTTTAGTTTTTGTGACGTCCGGTGGTGTAGTTTGGTGCGAAGTGACGTCAGCTCCGAAGAACTTCTCTATTATGCACAGTGTAAACAAACGCTCTAATTTATGACAAGGCGCTTCTCTTTCATCAAGCTGACTTGTAAAACAACATAAATGACTTCATTGTATAATAAACTATTTAACTAAATATATTTCAATTTGCATCAATATAACGACATGGACTTATAGTATTTTTTTTCTTTTAAAAAATCCAAAGAAAAAATGCATATTATTAGGCCTATTGGTAGGATACGTTCAAGCAAAAACGACCACATACAATACCCAAGTGATGATTTTCTTTTCTTTGTGACTATGTAATTGGTCAGTTTTGTGATTTTAGATGGGAAAGTCTACTTAATCAAAGGTTTTACAGAATTACTTACAGTAATATGGGGGGTGGGGGGGCGGCTAGCAAAGTCCATTTTACTTTGAGGTTATCACACAATATCCTGTGATCTTCATAACAGACGCCCGTCTTTTTAGTGTGTCTAGACAGTGTTTGTGGAGCGTCTAAATATACACCTGCCAATCAAGAACCACAGGTACCGGCCACGAAAAGAAACGACCAATTAACTAAGAAAACACTGATAATAATTTAAGTA
>JAECMU010029666.1:5304-19644 GCA_016106625.1 Dracogyra subfuscus | reverse complement strand
CTGGCTTAGTTAAAACTAATCTGCCCATCTTAATCCTTCATACCTGATGTATTACACACAGGTGTGAACACCTTTACACTGATCACAAAGGCAAACTTATCAGTGATTCCTACACTCAGCAGCCACCTAAATACTGTCTCAAACAGTGGCCGTTTAAAATAGTCAATTGCCTGCTTAAAAGAAGTCACTGAGAGAATAACATGTTGGACAGAGATGACTACTTGGGCTGGTCGGACTGTATGTAGAGGTAGATGTATCTGCAGATAAAGAACTCCTGTAATAAATGTGTTTGAGATACATTCTTTGAATAACACACATTGTTACCTGAGTCAAGTAACCCACTTCCAGCCCATCCTGTGTAAACAAGAATACTCACGCATTAAGTTTCTTGAATTTGTCATTCGTAGTACAAGCACGTAGACTAGTATTATTAATACACACACGCACGTGTGTTAATCATAGTCACCAATAAGTCTCAACACTTATTTTGTATGGTAATAGTATAGTGCTTCTCATTTTCATCATCTTTATCATAATCATCATTATTTTTATCATTGTCATCATCATCTTTTTATCATCATCTTTGCCATTATCTTCTTTATCATCATCATCATCTTTATCATCATCATCTTTATCATCTTTTTTATCATCTTCATCTTATCTTTATCATCATCATCATTGTCATCATCTTTATCATCATTATCATTATTATTATCATCAACGTCATAATTATAAGTCTTCAATGGAGTTCATGTGATATACAAATGTATTTCAGATGTCCAATATTCATCCACTTTATAAAAATATATTTATTTAATGATGCACTCAACACATTTTATTTACGGTTATATGGCATCAGACATGTTGAAGGACCACACATATATTGAGAGTTGAAGGACCACACTTATATTGAAAGAGGAAACCTGCTGTCACCATTTCATGAGATACTCTTTTCGATTAGCAGCAAAGGATCTTTTATATGATCATCCCATAGACAGGATAGCATATATCACAGCCTTTGATGTACCAGTTGTGGTGCACTGGCTGGAGCGAGAAATAGTGACAGGGATCAATCATAAACCGACCACCCATCAAGCGAGCACTGTACCACTGGGCTACGCCTCGCCCCTCCACTTTATAAAGCCTGTATAATCCCACAGTTTGATTAAATAGTTGATGTTTACTCTGTGTGCATTAAGCTAACATATGCTGCAGTATTTGTAAAGAATTATTTCTCAGTAGAAATACATTGAACTTACATATAGAACTGTCAGTTTCTGACCTGTCTAAGAACATCTTGATATTTTGTCACTGAACAATAGATTAATCATCTGAAAATACTCTCTTTTTTTTTCACTTAATCTTCAAAATACATTGACGTAAAAGAGCTGCAATTATTTCCTCTTTTTATGACACAATTATGATGAAATACGAGGACAAACCCATTCATCTGTGCTGATACAGTCATGCACTGGCTCAGTAACATTGAATGTTAGAAGTTTTTTTATAACCACACCCCATGGGGTACACTTTCTGACACAATAATTGAACATTTTGTAGGATACATAAAAGTAGGATCAACAATGACAGCGGATTTTTATTTGTAATTTTAATCTTTTACAAGTTGAATACCACATTGTTTTCTCAAGTGTAAAAACCCGATAGGTGTGTACAATGTAACTTCTGTTTATTAAACTGCTAGAGCATTGCACAGGTAGAGAGTTTATTAGAGATACATGTAAGATGGGTCATCTTTATGCATGTGTGTGTGTATGTTACTACAGGGGCATATGTTACAAACAAATTATATATACAGTAGCAATTCAAGACTCCCATATGTTTGTGATCTGGGTGAATAAATAATTATAAAAGTTAAATCAAATATATAATATGGAACAAATGTCACTTTCTGAAAAAACAAGAAGAAAGAAAGATACAGTAAGATGTAGGATTGATATCTCATAGTCTCAATTTCCACCCATGACTGGTGTGTTAAAGACATTGGTATGTGCTGTCCTGTCCATGAAAAACACCTTATTTAGTGTTAGTTGACATGTGGTGTGGCTGCTTGTAAGATCATGCAAATAGTTCCCCAACCCAAACCAATACTGATACAATAAAGGCCATGGTATGTACTGTCCTTTCTTCATAAAACTGAATAGAAAAAAGCACTTGCAGCTTTTTGGTAGGAGTAACTTATGTGGTAGCATCAAGTTTCATTTTGTGACCAAGAATTAAAGTAGTCATATCTTAGCTAGACCACAAATATTCCTTTTCTTTTTGTTAACAAAGACCCGCCTCATCTTTGGATTCCAGTCGAGGCATGGGATAAATCCAGATACCGATTCCACACTCTTGAGTGAGTGCTCTGCAAAGCTCAGTGGGTAGGTGTAAACCACTTGCATCGACCAGTGATTCATAACTGGTTCAACGAAGGCCATGATTTGTGCTATCCTGCCTGTGAAAAGAGCAAGTAAAAGATCCCTTGCTGCCTGCCATAAAAGAGTAGCCTATGTGGCAAGGGTAGGTTTCCATTTGAAAACAGTGTCAGAATGACAATATGTTTGACATCCAATAGCCGATGATAAGATAAAAAAATCAATGTGCTCTAGTGGTGTTGTTAAATAAAACAAAGTTTACTTTGTTTCTGTGAACATTCTACTTCCCTTAGGAATTATTACTGCTTACATGCTCCACAGGTTTGCTTTATAACGCTGGTTTAATGGATTAATGACATGTAGCTATAGCAGTAAGTCTGGGATGGGCTTGTACATCAGATTGTCAAGATATGAGCTACAGGTGTGCAGTATGTCTTGTGCACTGAATCATGATGTTACTGTGACAGTGCTGGTAATATCTGTGTATTCAGGCCATGTTTACAAGGAATGTGCTTCATTGTTTACCTCGTCAGCAGTGACCCAGTCGGTTTTTAACTTCTGTCATCATTTTGTTTTATTGTTCTCAAAACAAATCGTACCACCTCTGTAGATCCATTCAACTGACCATTCAACTGATTGGGTTGTTTTTTCTCATTCCGGCCAGTGCATCACAACTGGTCACAAGCCATGGTATGTGCTTTTTTGTTTGTGGGAAAGTGCATATAAAAGATTCCTTACTGCTAATAGAAAAAATCTAGCAGGTTTCCTCTGATGACTACGTGCGAATTACCTAACTGTATGACATTCAGTAGTCGATGATTAATTAATCAATGTTCTCCAGTGGTTTTGTTAAACTAAACAACTTTAAACATGATTGGGACGGTGCAGTTATGAACAAGCTTCATACCATCAAGCCAGTCTTGGGAGAGTGGCAGTCCTCCTATAGACAATGCAGGAAGGATGAAATAATCTTGTGTCATGCTTGCATTAGTCATCCATATTTGACGGTGCGCCATATTTTGATGGACTGTCCTCATCTAAAAAAAACTCGTAAAGATATATTTGGTCAGAGAAATGTGATAGAATCATGTCGATTCCATCCAGACCTTTTATTGCAATTTCTTCAAGATACTGACTTTTATTGTTGATTTTACATTCAAATATCTGTGATATTTGTATTTTTATACAGTCCTTTACACTTTACACCCAATAGCCGATGTATTTTTTGTGCTGGGGTGTAATTAAACATTCATTCATTTATTCATTCATTCATTAATTCATTCATTCATTCATTCATTAAACTTTGTACTTAAAATAATGGTTGAGAAACAAAGTGTGACATATAGTGTGAGTTTTAATGAGTCTGTCTAGTTACAGCTATATAGTACATTTTAACACTGTCCTCAAGTAACATGGGTTTTGCAGACCTAACCTATACATGTACCATTGTTTCCATGTCATAACATTTTGGGCGTTTGTTAATGGAGTATTTTATGTAAATTGTATAAATTTTATCAATAGTAGGATAGTCACAAACATTTTTGATATAGATAGATAAACCAGTTTGTAGAAATGACAGATAGTCACAAACATTTTTGATATAGATATACCAGTTTGTAGAAATGACAGATAGTCACAAACATTTCAGGGCTAGAAATGAAGAAAAAAAAAGCTATCGGAATTATTCGGCAATACCTATATTTATTTATAATAGTACCGGAACGTTATACAACTGCGTTTATTACTGATTGTTAATCAAATCTGAAATGTTCACCCAACGTAAACGCCTTACAGAAATCTATAATAGGCCTATTACAAAAACGTACGAATATTTTTGTTTTGTATTAAGCAAGTTATCACCTTTTTTAAATTCGATAAGATCTGTTGGTATAATATAAATTAGCCTACGGAATTTGACGAGAAGTTACGATTGAAATAATCACTGGCTGACTTCGCGAGTAACGCACCTGCACATTCGCAATCATCTGATCAAGTGCCCATAGCTGAGGTCGACAATGTTCAAGGCAGTTACGGTACTTTGTATTGATCACAGATCTGGCGGAGTTCAATTTGTCAGTGACGACAACAACTGTGCGCGTGGATACCCCAAAGTGGGTCACGGAAATGACCAAAAGGGTACCATTGTTGTAAGTAGGATTATGGGATACAAAATGGATGCACCCATAAGCTAAAAATTATCGTTTTCATGTGGCGAACAGATTACGAAATGCAGACGTAAAATTCAAAAACTTGAGTCTGAATCTGGTAGACAACAGGATACTAGTATATGCAATACACAGTACTTGAAAAATATTAGCATGCACTGTGTGCAACCAGTTGTTATAAGTTACATGCACACGCAAAAATCAGCATGCACCAGTGCATGTACTAACACTGCATTTCAAGCCCTGCATTTTTAATATTTAGATAGATATACCAGTTTGTAAAAATGACAGATGGTCACAAACATTTTTGATATTTAGATAAATATACTAGTTTATAGAAATTATCTTTTTAACTGACTATTACGAGACATGATGATAGGAAATGGCTGTATACACAAATACAAAAATAAATTCAGGTTTTTCTTTACTAAAGAGGCCCTTCCATAGGTGTACAAAGAGTACTAAATTTTGTTATTCATTACCACTCCTAAAAGTGCATATTAATTATTTTTTTAAAGGCTGTTTTTTTTTAATTTAATTTTAAAAGTATGTGTTTATACAATTAAAAGCATATGGGTTTCTTATAAACATTTTATATTTAAATAGGGCAGGATATGCTCCAGTTACGTGAACACCAGCTATTATTACTTTTTACAGTGAATCAAAAGTGCATGCAATCACAGATGTATATATTCCATTGAGCTCTATCGTGTGTAAGTTTAGGTTTTCTAAGCTAGTCTTGGCAGTGGCAGTTCTCCTACAGATGGTGTAGGAGGTATGAGACATACTATTACAGATCTCCTAGGAGAACGGCAGTCCTACATTTGGTGCAGGAGGGATGTAATGTGGAAGTCCTTCTACAAAATTGTGCAGGTGGGATGACATGTGCTCTTACAGATCTCCTAAGAAGTGGCAGTCCTCCAGCATTTGTGCAGGAGGGATGAGATGTCCTAATAGATCTCCTAGGAGAGTGGCAGTCCTCCCAGGGTCAAGCACCTAATAGTGGATCATGGAAAGCAATCAGAGCTTTGCAGAGATACAATTTTTAATTATGGTAAAAAGTTTTAAAAGGAAACCCGCTGTTGCCACATTGGCTACTCTTTTACAGCAGGCAGCAAGGATCTTTTATTTGCTCTTTCCATAGGCAGGATAGCACAAACCATGACCTTTGTTGAACCAGTTATGGATCACTGGTCAGTGCAAGTGGTTTACACCTACCCATTGAGCCTTGTGGAGCACTCACTCAGGGTTTGGAGTCGGTATCTGGATTAAAAATCCCATGCCTCGACTGGGATCCTAACCCAGTACTAGTATTAGTACTAGTTTTCACCTGTAACTCGCCAGGTAATTGGAAAAATTCCTACCCATTCAGCTTTGCGGAGCACTCACTCAGAATTTCAAGTCGGTATCTGGGTTAAAAATCCCATGCCTCTATTGGGATTCGAACCCAGTACCTACCAGTCTGTAGACCGATGGCCTAACCACGACAATTTAACATGACAAACACTGCTGCTCATGTTAGTTTATATCCTCATTAGCTGGGTCACTACATTTCCTTGCTCACATAAAACTTTGTAGCCATGGTAACAAAGTTATTTTTTGTTTGTATACAGAAAATGTCATGCTGTTTTGATACTGATATATTATTGCCACCTCACGTTCACATTTAATTCACAAAAAATATATTATATATAAGACTGCTGAAGGTGTTTTCGATTAATTCTTAACAAAAGCGGCTTTTCACAGGACTGTCATCTTTCAGTTAACGGTGTCAGCAAGATTCCTTTGACTGAATGGGTCCCTTTTCATTTGTTATGACCTTTGCAATAGATAGCTTTAAAACAGTGTCACCCAAAACAAGCAGATGCTAAGTGTTTTCTAAATAACAACCTCCCTGTCAATCTTTATTTGTTCTTTTTGCAGAACAGAAGAATATCGCTGGTTAAATTTCCAGATGCACTTTTCCTCTGTGATTAAATATTGCCATTTAGTTGAGTAAATGTAATTTATATCTAGAACCAAGCATTAAGTCAATGTCTGTTTTGAATTGATAGTTTAAATATGGCAATGCAAGGATGGTACTATTTGCAAAAATATTGCTTTAATTCAATTGGTGATAATGATTTTATGAATATTTAAAGCAAATAAATAAGCTTCCTGGGTAAAGGATTTTAAAGTTTAGACAAAGGAATACAGTAATAAGTGAAAATTACATCATATGGTGGCCATATTTCTCGTTCCAGCCAGTGCTCCACAACTGGTGTAACAAAGGTCTTGGTATGTACTATCCTGTCTGTAGGATGGTTCGTTCATATAAAAGATCTCTTGCTGCTAATAAAAAAGAGTAGCTCATGAAGTGGCGACAGCGGGTTTCCTCTTAATATCTGTATGGTCCTTAACCATATGTCACATGCCATATAACTGTAAATAAAATGTGTTGAGTGCAGCCTCAAATAAAACATTTCTTTCCTTCCTTGATATGTTGGCCATGAAATAAAATAGTATTTGGACTCTCGTCTTGAAATCGGAGATGCTAAAATTGCTTCCCACTGCACATTATGAACTTTGAGTCTTGCCTACGAGTGCATCACGAGTTGAAGCAGTTGTTTTTATTTATAAATCTCCTACATGTGATTAATCTGTTACTGTATAGTGTCAGACCTCATAACCTGAATGTCTACTTTGTAACTATGGGTGGGACATAGCCCAGTGTTAAAGCACTCACTTTGTGCATGGTCGGTGTCCAATCAATCCTCGTCGGTGGGCCCATCAGGCTATTTTTTATCCCAGCCAGTGCACCATGACTGGTTTACCAAAGGCTGTGGTATGAGCTATCCTGTCTGTGGGATGGTACACATCAAAAATCCTTTGCTACTAATGGCAAAAATGTTGTGGGTTTCCTCTCCAAGACTATATGTCAAAATCATCAAACATTTAACATCCAATAACCGATGATTAATAAATCCTTAAACAAAACAAACTTTATATGTTACAACTTTAGAGTCATGTATATTAGAAAATTCCACATATATTTTTCCCCCATCCCTGGCTATGCAAGACAGGCGCATTCCATGATGTCAGCCCATGCGGAATAAATCCGTCTTGCATGACCACGTGACTTCTGTTGTTTGCGCTGATATTAACATTGGGCGACGTCATGTAAACGGCAAAATAACGCAAGAAATACTTTTTATATTTCATAAAAACAAGAAAACCTGCTGTCATAATGAAATTATACTATCATTTTCGCTTTATACTTTTAGTATAAACCATTTTTAGGTACGATCTTTTTAATGGTTATGATTATTTTATTGTAAGATAAAATTTTAAAAAGTAGGTTTTTCATGTTTTCCCAAAATGCTTCTTTTTCATCTACTGGATGGGAGAAAAATAATCCTCCATTATGTATCCATGTGGGACAGGGCTATTCCACCCTCGGGTACATAATATGATGTCAGGAACTCGGCAAACCTCGTCCCTGACAACAAATTATGTACCCTCGGGTGGAATAGCCCTGTCCCACATGGACACATATGAAGGATTCTTTTATTACTGAATGGATGGATGCTGAATATTACACACCAACTATTGGTTTTATGAACATGGAAACTTTTGCTTGACTTCGATTGTCAGTTACTGTGAAATACCTGAGTGATTTGTATTAAATCAGAGTGATACTATAATACCATACAACATGAACTTCTTCAGATCACCTTCAATAATCATAATGGTGGTATTAAAGCAGGTTATTGCATCAGAAGATTAACAAAAAATTGTCTTTGTTGTGCTTCATACTGTTTTAAAAATATGCAATTTTATAAAATATATACCAGGTATGCATTTTATAATTTGTTTTACTAACCTTTGTGAATATTGTGTGTGATGATGCATGCATGCATGTCATTAAAACACAAGAACTGGTCACATTGGTACTGTCAGATCATCTTAAACTGATAAGCCTGTTTTCAAAAGATAAAAGTGCAATCAAAGTTGTAAAGCTTTCTCTTGATGCATGGTCGGTCTAGGATCGATCCCCGTCAGTGGATCCGTTAGGCTATTTCTCGCTCCAGCCAGAAAAGATAAAAGTGCAATCTTGTTTTGACTTTTGATGGTGTGATAACTGTGGGTAATCATTCTTGTTATACAGAGGTTAGCACAAATCTGATGCTCAGATCTTTGGAAGATTGAAGTATCGGAACATTCTTCATCTTCATACACATAAACATTTTTATTAATTACGAAAATATCATATTTGTTCAGCATAAAAGGGGTGGGACATAGCCAAGTTGTAAAGCTTTCGCTTGATGCATGGTCGGTCTAGGATTGATCCCCGTCAGTGGACCCATTAGGCTATTTCTCGCTCCAGCCAGTGCTCCACAACTGATGTAACAAAGGCTGTGGTATGTACTATCCTGTCTGTGGGATGGTGCATATAAAAGATCCCTTGCTGCTAATCAAAAAGAGTAGCCTGTGAAGTGGTGACACCAGGTTTCCTTTGTTTTATCAGTGTGGTCCTTAACCATATGTCTGATGCCATATAACCGTAAATAAAATGTGTTGAGTGCATCATTAAATAAAACATTTCCTTCTTTGGTCAACACAAAATTAATTAAATATATTTGAGATTTTTGTTTTTACTGACTATACAACCATCCATAAAGTCATTTCATAAAATTGTATATATAGCATCTCCCCACACCATAATGAGTATTCACACAGTGAAAGATGAGAGGTATGTAAAGAAGTAAACTATTTGTTTTCCTGTCTTCTAATTAGTAATTTATGTCAGTGTAGCTGCACCATCTATCAGCCTCATTTCCTGCTATAAACAACAGGTCACCTTGTTATATACCTGCGTCTTTTTACTTGTGCGTGCGTATACAGATGGACACTTAGAGTTTTCACCTGTAACTTGCCAGGTAATTGGGAAAATTCCACGGAGACAGTTGAGTTGTGAACTTTTGAGGACCCAGGAACAATGCTGTTAATCACATACACACTGCTCCTGTTTTAACACACAGCACGGATTTGCTCTAAGTCGGGTCCTGCGTAATGCCATTTTGAGGCTGAACTTTGTACATTATACCAAGTGTGAACTAAGCACTTTATTTGTCACGAAGTATAGATCATGAATGCACATTGCATGAAAGCCCATATTTGAAATTACATAGCTCATATCTAGCACTGTGGCAGATTTATTCTGCAGTATGTGTCTATTTAAAATTACATAGCTCATATCTAGTAGATGTATTCTGTAGTATGTCTCTATTTAAAATTACATACCGGTAGCTCATATCTAGCAGATGTATTCTGAAGTATGTGTCTATTTAAAATTACATGGCTCACATCTAGTAGATGTATTCTGCAGTATGTCTCTGTTTAAAATTACATGGCTCACATCTAGTAGATGTATTCTGCAGTATGTCTCTATTTAAAATTACATGGCTCACATCTAGTAGATGTATTCTGCAGTATGTCTCTATTTAAAATTACATGGCTCATATCTAGTAGATGTATTCTGCAGTATGTCACTATTTAAAATTACATGGCTCACATCTATTAGATGTATTCTGCAGTATGTATCTGTTTGAAATTACATGGCTCATATCTAGTAGATGTATTCTGCAGTATGTCTCTATTTAAGTTGTTTTGTTCATGCCCTGCTCACACAAATATAATTTTGTGTAACTTTTCCTCCCCCATGCAAACGTTTGAGCACCAATTACGTGGATATAACGGGTTATGCCAAAAGGAAATGGGTTATTTGGATTTATTTCTGCGTAACCGATAAATGGATGTCATGGTTTCACCTGTAATGTAGATTGAATTCAAATGTCAGTGTTTTCTTTGGGTATATTTGTTTCATGTTGACTAAAATTGTTTTTATTAATTATATTAATTACAGATACACATAACAATTTTAAAGGCCCACTATTTAATTTTTGGATGTAACAAGCCCCTGGCTATCCAGAGACAGGCCCCGGGACGGACATGCTCGAAACTCTAGTGGTATATGAGCATGTAAAAAGTATTCGCACTCGCACTACCATACGGACCACAAGAGTGTTATGCTTACAAAGTTTAATGGTTTTGGACTTGTTCTAGAAACAGGGAATCAAACAGTGAATTTGGCTGAATTTGTTTTGGAGTTGTGTTCTAGAAACAGGGAATGAAACATTGATTTTTTTATTTTAAATTCATAGTAACAGAATTTATTTTAAACAATTGTTTCCATGGTAATAGAAGAAATATTCTTGAAAAGTCTGTCATAGCAAAAGGCACTACTAGACCACTAGATTAATTTGTGTTCCACACTCCATTAAGTTATCTTCAACGGTTTTGGAATGGTGTTCTAGAAACACTATCGGATGGACACATAGATGTTACCTATTTTAATATCTCCACATTACATAGGCCAGTTCTACAAATGATCATATGTTGGTAATGATGTTTTAGTAAGAGGGTTTAAAAGTTATGCCCATATAGGCCAGTTCTACAAATGTTCATCTGTTCATCGTGGTTTGGGGAAAGGATTTAAAAGTTATGCCCAATGCCCACAAAGTTTTAATGGGACTAGTGTTTTGTCTGTTTGTCAACATTTTAAATGTTGTTTCTAAATCTAAACATAATCTGTAAATGATCTTGATGTTTTAAATATTCTGATTTTCATTAAGTATAATTTTATACTGTTGCTTAAAACTTATAAAATTACAATAAAGTATTTTTCTTTTCTTTTATATTAGTAATAATAAATCTTGGATTTCGCCATGGCTGCTTTGGATAGGTTTTAATACTAAATATAGAGCTAGACATAGCTCAGTGGTAAAGCCCTCGCTTGATGTGCAGTCAGTTTGGGAACGATCCCCGTTGGTCAGCCCATTGAGCTGTTTCTCATTCCATCCAGTGCACCACAACTGGTATATTAAAGGCTGTGGTATGTGCTATCCTGTCTGTGGAATGAATCAGTGAATGTTTAACGACACCCCAGTACGAAAAATACATCAGCTATTGGGCATCAAATTATGGTAATGCAAATAAATAACGTGATGATCAACGTCAATATAAATATTCAAGGTTTAAACAAAAACAGTGTAAAGAACTGTACAAAAAAAATCAAATATCATAGAATTTTACCGATACGGAATTTTACTCAAAACTTAAATTTTGTGCTGTATTGGCCATTCTCAAAGAGAATGTTACACTCGTGCACAACGGTGAGGTTACAGCCTGTCTGTGGGATGGTGCATATAAAATATCCTTTGATACTAATGGAAAAATATAGTGGGTTTGCTCTCTAAGACTATATGTCAAAATTACCAAATGTTTGACATCCAATAGCCAATGAATAATGAATCAATTGCTCTAGTGGTGTCGTTAAACAAAACAGACTTTAATACTAGATAAAATACAGCATATTAATGATGTAGAATTTCCTATATGTTTATCTGTAATCTGAAGCAGTCAGGGAGCTGTGACGACATCTATCAAGTCAGCTGTATGACTTCCTATTCACAAGAAATATAATTAAATTAAAATAACTTGATGCTCCACTGTTAGCCGAGTTGTGTGTAATCATGCGTACCTCAGTTTGTACTCCTATCTTTAAAAATGATCAACAACAATATAATTAACATTTTTCACCAAGTAGGTGGATTAATCATTTGCTTCAGGCACTTTTTGATTGAGTGACCATTTTAAAAGTCATCTCACGTTTGTGCATGTATTTTGGGTTCATTTTTTGTAGTACTAAGACTTGATGTTATCTTGATTTGGATTTTAGGTAAGAAAATAGTTTTATATGAAATTTATAAGCAGTGTCTGTACAGTGTTTTATTTAAAATATAATATACGAAAATCCCAAACTGGGAAACATTTAAACATTTTATAAGGTTGCAAGGTTATCATTTCTAGCCAGTGTTTCAGGAGCTACCAGTGACATACAGTCTACCATGACTGATATAACAAAGACTCTGGTATGTGCTATCCTGTCTGTGGGATGGTACATTTAAAAGATCCCTTGCTACTAATGGAAAAATGTAGCATGTTTCCTCTCAAAGACTATATGTCAAAAGTACTAAATGTTTGACATCCAATTGCCGATGATTAATAAATCAATCTGCTCTATTGGTGTCATTAAACAAAACAAACTTTAAACTTTTTCATCTGGGTAATATGATTCTCTTGACACTATATGTAATATCTATTTTCAGTTCAGATTCTTATTGTGTAAAATATTTCATTTTGAAAATTTATTTTTATAAATTTCTAAAACCGAACTCGTACCAGTATACATTATTTGAAAATATATTTTTAATGTATCTTTTGAAATCCTTTCTGATAACTGGTATAATGGCAGATATGTTTAGCAGTAGAAAATAAAACTGGATTCTCGTTGTGATATATTGACCATGTCCACAAAACACCTAATGGGTGATGATCAACAATTTGCAATGCTCAGTGTACTGTGAATGTTGAGTGTACTGGCCATGTCACAACACAGTCACACAACATAAGTAAGTGGACTCTGTCAGATCCTCAAATCTAGTCAAACAACATTGAGTCTGTTGTCTTATATTGGTTCAGAACTCTTGAAATCCTGTGTTAACCATAGACAACCTGTGTTAACCATAGAAAACCTGTGTTAACCATAGAAAACCTGTGTTAACCATAAAAAAACCTGTTAACCATAGGAAACCTGTGTTAACCATAAAAAAAACCTGTGTTAACCATAGAAAACCTGTGTTAACCAGCTAGTTTTTATCCATTCCATTGTATAGAGAAAATCAAACTGGAATCTGTCTCAGCTTGATATATAAACAGTAACTGTCTCAGTCAGACAAAGGGACATAGCCCAGGAGTAAAGCGCTTGCCTGTTGCGCTGTCAGTCTAGGATCGATCCCCATCGGTGGGTCCATGCACGTGGCTATTTCTTGTCCCAGGCAATGCACCACAACTGGTATATCAAAGGCTGTGGTATATGCTATCATGTCTGTGGGGTGGGGGACATAAAAGATCCCTTGCTGCTAATGGAAAAATGTAGCAGGTTTCCTCTCTAAGACTATATGTCACTATTTTCAAATGCTGTCAAAATAGTGTCATAATACAAAACAAACTTTAAAAAAAAATTAACAGTCAGACATAGATTTGATGACACTAGTAATTCATAAAACTGTAGACCTAGTATGTAGCTGATATTAACTAGCCACCAGATTCAATGATGGCCACTTGGATCAGGTTTGGACGATGGATTAATTTAAATCTGTCTCAGTTTTATAGACATGTTAAAGCCAGAAGGATTTATCTGTGTTTATAACACTGCATAATCCAATACTCTGTCTAAACCAGCTCAGTTTGTCCAACTCCTACATCTGTCTGCTTTAGACAATTAATCACTGCATGTTCGTGCTATATACATTGTAAATATTACTGAGTAAAATCAAACAGTGTGGGAAAAGCCCCATCCCAACAAAGTGGCTGCTATTAGGAAATATATGTACAACTGGGGCAGATAATGTAAACATATGACAACACTATAAGTGTGTAGTGTCGCATGTTCTCAAAAGCCAGTGCAATCCCGCCCTGGCTACAGATTAAATAAGGCACCTCCACTGATAATATCACATACCCTGTTAGTGATGACAAGGAGGTAGAAAAAGCCCCTCCACTGGTAATATCACATACCCTGTTAATGATGACAAGGAGTGGTGCCATCTCTTTGATGTGATCAACCACCTTCTAATCACCGGCTTCAACACTCCTCAGCCTTTGTCATAACATCCTGCCCGTGATAGTTTATT
>JAECMU010029618.1:1653-14185 GCA_016106625.1 Dracogyra subfuscus | reverse complement strand
CCCCCCCCCCCCAATAAGTCGTAATGTCCATAGACTCGAGTTAATTAAAAAAAATAAAAATGCCCCACTTTTTAATAGAATCCCCACCCAAAGAAATCCCTCATTTTACAGAAGGATAAGTGGCAGACAGATTCTATAACCGCTCCTTATGTCTTTGCATAAGTGGAATGAATGAGTCTGTTAATAATTGTAACAAAACTCTTATTATGTTTTAAAACCATTTCAGATTGTAGCTTTAACAAGTGAAGGCAAGTTTGAAAGCAAGTCCACGAAGAAAAGAACCTCCAAAGATGAATGTTAGTAATTTTGCTACAATGTTTTACATCACGTTTCTGAATGATTGTTTGTCTTTTATCTGAAAATGAATGTTAGTAGCTTCTCTACAATCATTGATATATCATTTCTGAATGCTTATTTGTCTTAATGAGCATCAGTGCTTTAAGGGTGCGATATAGAGTCTTACAAATGTTAAATGTAAAATGTACTTAGATTAGTAACTGGTTTAATGTGTCCATGTACCACTACGGTTTCGAACACAAATAAAATGTACTGATTCATTTGTTGACTCTGTCCTGCCGTACTCTACAATTCCTTACACTACTGACTGACTGATTCAGTGGTTGGCCCTGCCCTGCCCTGCCCTGCCATGCCCTGCCATGCCCTGCCATGCTCTGCCAGGTCATATGTCATTATATGCCATGTTTGGCAGGACGTAGCACAGTGGTAAAGTCCTTGATTGATATGTGGTCAGTTTTCAGATCGATCCCCGCTGGTAGCCCTATTGGGCTATTTCTCGTTCCAGCCAGTGCTCCACAACTGGTGTAACAAAGGTTATGGTATGTACTATCCTGTCTGTGGGATGGTGCATATAAGAGATCCCTTGCTGCTAATCGAAGAGTAGCCCATGAAGTGGCGACAGAACATTTCCTCTCTCTATATCTGTGTGTCCCTTAGCCATATGTCTGACGTCATATAACAGTAGATATAATGTATTGAGTGTGTCGTTAAATTAAAAAGATGTCTTCCTTCCCTCTCTGCCATGTTCTACACTACTGTGTGACAACCTATCACATCTGACCACAGCCTGTCCCACCATTCATTATTAATGTTTTAATTACTGTATTACTTATGATTTTTCTATGACTGCACTTCAGATGACACCAGCCGACCACCATTGTACCAGACTCCCCCAGTCAGGAAGGAGTCTCTTGGGGAAGAAATACCACAGAAACCAGTTCCGCTCAAGAAGAAGAAGTCAGAATCAAAGTTGTCAAGAACACCTAGTGCAAAGGTAGATTCATGTACAGAGCCAGCTTTAGTCTAGGAAATTGTGTAGGCCCTGATATTGATAGAAATTGTATTTGTTCTGTAATAATATGATATTCGCTTAGCCAAGACAGATCACTGTCCAAGAAGATTTATTCATGAATGATATAGGCCTACATATCTACTGGCTGGCATAGCCGGGACCCACATGACCACTTGTGTATTCATACAATACCGTTGTTAATATATCATGTCTATTAGTACAATAACGTAATATTGTTAATGACATCTCTACATTTTCCACCCTATAATTTATGATAGTTATGCAACTCAAAAGCCTGTAAAAACAGTTTATTTTAATTTCAGTTTATATTTTTAAATTTATTGTTATGTGTATATCAGATTAATTTAAATCATGTTTTTCTGTGAACACATCTTAGATATCTGTATTGTCAAAGACCGAGGTTAATGGTTGATGCCACATGATGTACAACTACTAACATGCAGCAAATACATCTTTACCATTAGTGTATTGTAAGATGGGTTATGAATGATGGTCACGTTGTATTAACAACACATTAAAGTCACTAAGCAAGTCTAACAAAAAATGTTTTATTTCAGACAGGACTAAAGTCTTCCGGACATGACTCAGGCTCAGTACGACCTAGTTCTGGTATGCTAATGTCATTATTTCTTCGCTTACAATGCTTTCTATTCAGTTTATTTTAAAAAATAACAGAAACAAAAACAACTAAATGTTATGTTTTCTACTGTTTACCTCATGATTTTCAATTCTTTTAATTTTCATCTCATTTCTTCTCCACTTCGACTGCTCCCTCTGTCATTCAGTATTTTGTTTTATTATATACCCATCTTACTATGTAAATACAGTCCCTGGTATCAAATACACTTTTTTATTTTCAACTCAACAGCAAGAATATTTCCGGACACAACACTACTATTTGTTCATGATGATACATAAACATTGCATTGCCTTTAAAGTACTTCTCAAACAATATAATCAAAACTATACACTGTTTCTCTCATGCTTTGTTATTCTTTTTACTTGATTAAATGGAACAATATCCATATGTGTAGTTCAGCGGTTCGCACATTAACACAGGCAACATAGCTGTGTACATTGAAAAATCCCTGCTATTAACTAGTCATGTTTCCAATTTTTTGGAAATGAAATTCCAATTTAGGGTATGTAATAAATACAAAAACACATGTATATTTCTTGCCAAAAACCCCTCTGTCTGCAACATTATGTTTTTCAGCAGGAAATAAACTGATGGAAAACACCAAGGTGTAACCAATGCGAAACCTGACCTATTGTTCACAACTTATTTGAAGGGCAGTGGATATGGTACATGCTATGGTGTCTTAAAGAATCAGAAATTAATAAACAAACTAAAGAAAATAGGGATTAAAGAGTTCTGATGTGTATTTGTTGTTTTATTTTCAGCTGAAAGTATCCTCAACTCTGCCGATGGGATAACAGAAAATGCCAGCTTAGTCAAAGATTCTCAAGTAGGAATCCTAATGGCATTATTTGTACTTGGGAAAAAATGTAGAAATTAAATTATCTTAGACAGTTGTAGTAACAGGTATCAGATATGTATCACAGTTGGGTTTTTATTTATTTTTTATTTAATTTAGTAAAAAATATTGAAACAAATAACATTTTACTTACTAAAAGACATTTAAAAAAAGTAGATATAAAGTTTTATTTAGCTAGTAACAAATTGTTACAAATATAACATACAAAAAAAGAGATTTGCATTCTTAGCTCTTACTGTTTTGTTTTCAGTATATGTAAAGGAATTTTTTACAAAATGAATTAAAAAACCCAGTTACAATAAAATCATTGGCAAAGTTTCATTGGGCAAGTTTACCCCATTTTTTTTAAAATCTGTTATTCTTTGGTACTAGTCCATTTCTTGTTGGAATTTCTTTTTATATACATGTATGTATATGTAATTTAATCTCATAGAACATTATCTTTTCATTCTTCCTTTTAGAAATGGCATCCAAACAGTTCTTTACCGAACGGTGTTCAGAAATCAAAAACAAACCTAACCAAATACAATGTGCAATGTGACATTAAAAAAGAAAACATGAATCCTCACTCCAAGCCATCAAAAGACTCCACCCGCACCTCATCCTCCAAAGAGCGAGCCATGGTGAGGACAGAAAAAGTTACCAGTGCTTCCAAAGCGATGTTCCCAGTTCCCGTCAGCTATGTTTCTATTCATGGAGGCGATGACATGCCAGGCGATGGAGAACCGGGAAAGACGAATTTCGAACTTAAGAAATCTCTTGGAAAAACAGCTTCTATGTACGATGCTACCACAGCATGTAATGGTCTGAAGCTGGAGAGATCTAAGACGTCGTACATTGGAGTGAAACCTTCAGGGAAAAGCAAGCCATCAAGTCAGGTGGTTGATGCGGAGAGTGACCACCTCTCCGAGATGTCGGGTGGGAACTCCTCGAGAACTGATTCCCCCGAGAAGGTGGTCAACGTGTCCCCTCTGCCGAAACCGATGATTCCGAGTCAGCATTATCTTGATGGCGGAGGCCAGAACTTAGAGGGACCGCCACACATGTCGCGATCCTTGCCCAGTCCACAGATGGCGAAGGAGATTATTAACTATCTGGATGCCGAGTGCTTCGATCTGGATTCTCCTCACAAATCAAGAAAGTAAGTCGCAGATACTTTTTTTTTTAACATTTTATTATGATTTTTTTTTTTAAGTTAAAGATTTGTGGCTGTTCAAGAAATTATTACTGGCAGGCATAGATTTTTCAACAATCTTTTAAAAAAAGATGAAAATAATTTACTTTTATTGCAGAGATTTATTTTATTTTATTTTTTTATTGTTATTTTTATTTTTATTTTAAGTAGTAGATTTGTGGCTATCCACATTGGAGCTGGGACAGGCAGTATTTATTTTTCATATTTCAACAGTCAATAAAAAAAGATGAAGATAATTTAGTTTTTCATTCAATTTTAAATATACAGATCCAGTAGGTATTAAACACAGATGAAAATGTTCTGAATTATTTTGGATATCTGGATGTTAATGCTACCCACATGCTGTTCCTGTCCTTATTTATAATTTTACAGAAAACTTCATATTCTCATTATTTCTTTAAGTTATCCAGATTTTGTGTCCAATATCATTTTCATACCAGATTTAAAAACTGTGTCATCGACTCCTAACTGTTCAACCCACTCCTGTAGTTGTGTTGGAATTCTAATCCGAGTGTTGCTAATGCATGTTTGTTTTTGAACTAGTACATGAGTAATGACACATTTGTTTGGTTTTCATAACATAACAATTTAATTCATGTTTTTGGTCATTTGTTTGTGCTAATAATAATTGATTATTTGTTTTCAACATCACATGTCATAATAACTAGTCCATGAGTACAGGTGATGTATCTATAAAAGAGAAAACACCTCAAGTTTTCTCCAATTATAATTAATATGAATTGAAGACAATATATTATTTTATTAGAATGATTTTTAAAATCCCATTATTTAAAATATATATATATATATATATATATATATATTTTTTTTTTATGAATTTTAACATCTCATTATTTTAAAAAAGAAAAACATATTTCAATTTTTTTTTACATTAAAATAGCTAATTAAAGACAAATCAGAATATTTTATTTGTAACAAGTAGTAACATGCTGGATGTTGCACTTCACTGAATTTTGTTTTTAGTTTATATAATAGGTTTCCAGTTTTGTAAGTACTTTTAAAAAATGATAGTAATAGTTTACATCTCATCTTAAATAGACAAGGAAAAAAACCATGCTATATAAACTAGATTAGGCTAAATTTTCTACTTTTCAGAACTAATATTGCCAAATATAAAGTTAGAAATAAACACTCAATAATATACCTTTGTAGCTAAATTTAGAAATTTTAGAATTGCTTCAAAATGGCTTCTGCTGTATATGTAATATTTTTCAATAAATGTTTTAGGAATTTGCATTTTTCAAACTCATTTTGTTTTTTAAACACATATAAACCCATATTAAGAAGAAACCATCAATATATTCTTGATTTAATTAATCTGTTTTAATGATAAAAATGTATTCCATCAGAAAACAATTATGTATTTTTGTTCATAAATATTTATTGCTAATTTGTATTATTTTGTTTTTGTTTTGTTGTTGTTGTTTTACTAATTATATGTACTAAGCTGCACTTGTCACACAATATAAGTTATAATTGTGTATTCCCTAATCAATTACTGGATATCAGGGTATTGTAAAGAAACATTTAAATAAAAATCATTAAGATTATATGCTTCGCACACACACTAACTCCATCAAAATCTTGCATGTTACCACATAAGAATGTTTATTACAAACTGACCTTGCTCTGGACATGGTAACAAATAACATCATTTAAATGCACCAGATGATTGGAATGACCAAGCCTGCATGCTCTGTAGCTTAATCCCGTTACTTTTTAGTACTATATACTGGGTATGTTACTTAATAAGTGCTGATGTCTTGTAGTATAAAGTTAGCTTTTGAAATTACTTTTGGAAAAAGTTGGGTTTTTTAACAACACCACTAGAGCACATTGATTTATTAATCATCGGCTATTGGATGTTAAATATTTGGTAATTTGACATAATCTTAGAGAGGAAGTGCAAATTTTTCCATTAGTAGCGAGGTATTTTTATATGCACCGTACCACAGACAGGATAGCACATACCACAGCCTTTGATATAGCGCAATTGGCCCACCGATGGGAATTCATTTGGAAATGCTTTAACAAATATCTACTGGTACTCTATAAGGAAACTGTCTTTCTGGGTTCATTGTGTATGACACATACAGCTCAGTACATATATAAAGAACATTTGTGTGCAGATTTCTTCATTCTTAAAGCCTTCTACACTGTGACCAATTTGATCTCATATGCTACCCTTTGTTTTTCATTTGGTGACTTAAAATGTCATACTGTCTATATAAAAAATAGAAGAAGGCACTAGATCAAAAAGTTCACATAAAGGGATAACTTATATAATTTATTTGCACATTTACATATGAGAAAAAAACAGTTTCAGTCTTTAAAACAATATGATGTTAATACAGTAATCAATGATTGTTTTATTTGTTTAAAGAAAAAGGTAATCTGCACACAAAATTTGTAGGACTCAAAACTGAAAGAGCTAAATGCAGTTCATGTTGCAGCGGTGTATCAAGTTGTTCAAGGTGTACTGTTCTGGTCAAGGGGAGATAATTTTCAAATTTAAAACTTTTTAACAATGCTTTTGGTATTAGCCATACATAATTAACTTTTAAGTTGGTTCAGGACTCTGGGCAGTTCACTGATAAAAAAGTATTTGAAATAATAGTAATTCTTTATAATTATGTCAAAAAATAATTGGTGTATTTTCATAAGATAAAGATTATAGTACAAAACTTTTGTATGTAGTGCTATGAAATTGAGATTATAATATTATATATATATATATATATATATATATATTATAATGTTTTATGCTAAAAGGTGTTTATGAATCCTTATGTGAGTTTTTAGTTATTTGACCAATTTCTTGAAACAAATGGGGGTGGGATAAAAATTGTGCATTAAAAAAAACCTTGCCAATAATTCTTTATCCATTTTTAGGGTGAACGGTTTGTTACATAAAAGAAAGGGACAGGGTTAAAAACTCTTGACCGTAATAGTTGACAAAGAAGGCAAAAAAACTAACAAAAATGTACTGAAAGAAGTTTATCATTACCTTCCACAACAGTATACCGGGTATATTGTATCTGCTCATTTGAGTGTGTTAACCATAGCAGCATGAACTGTATATACGGCTAGTCAGTTTGTGAGACGGGAACATCGTTGATGTTGCAGATTCATTAGTGACCCTAGCTCATCCACTGCCTATCTAACCCTATCTCACCGCGGTGCCAGTGACTATCTCATAGACCAGCAGGAATTTATACAGAGGACTAACAACTTTATTAGCTACCACAGGTAGACTTGTTAGAAATGATGTAGCTTTAGCTAGTCTGGCCTGAAAAAGAATATTGGTTTGCTCTAACGTCAGCTCTGTACTTCAAACAGATCTATATAGATAGGTCAAGTAGGTATGGCAATTAATACACAGTGTTAGTTTGGTGGGTTTTTTTGGGGGGATGGGGGTGGTGATGATGGTTTGTTCTTTTAGTTTTATTACATAAAAAAAAAAAATTGAAAGAGAAACTTTTGCCATTTTTTTTATTACTAGTAGTTGATCAAATTACAGCAAATAGTATTTTGTATAAGGCTGATTTTTGGGAGTGTTTTGTTTATTATATGCTTAAAAAATTATTTAAAAAATTATAGCCCAAACCCATTTTTCTTTTTACAAGTTGAGCATGGGATTTAAATAAAATACATTTAGTTCTGTTCTATTTACTAAGAATAAAACAAACCAATATTCTCTCAGGCCCTAATATTGTTTATTGGTTGAGTAAAGGCAAACAGAAATAGTTTTATTTTAGCTTTAGTTTTAGTTTCAAAAGACTCTCAGTCAGTTGCTTATTTTAACTAGATTTCATATTTTGTTTGAATGTATATATGTATAATGCTATCCATTTATGCATTTATTTTTAATGCATTTTTTTTTTTTTTTTTTTTTTTTTTAATCTGCTCTTATGTTTTCCAGTTGGCTTCATCCAACCATCTATACATTATTTTTCTTCATAAATCCAATCGTCCGTCCATCCATCGATCCACAAATCCATCCATCCATGAATCCATCCATCCATCCATCCATGCATGCATCCATCCACAAATCCATCCATCTCCCATCCATGCATGCATCCATCCACAAATCCATCCATCTCCCATCCATGCATGCATCCATCCATCCATGCATGCATCCATCCATCCATGCATGCATCCATCCACCCATCTATCCATCCATCCATGCATCCATCCATGCATCCATCCGTCCATCCGTCCGTCCATCCACAAATCCATCCATCATCTATCCATCCATCCATCTTCCATCCATCCATCCTCCCATCCTTCCATCCATCCATCCATCCATAACCCACCCACCCATCCATTCATACATTGTACTTGAAATCTCAGTCATCCAGAAAAATTTCACTGAGAGTACCAGTAATGGATGATGATGTCTTTGTTATTTTGTTCTCATCATGCACCAGTTAGGACCAGAGAATGGCATGGTTTATCTTGGCAACCTTGCATTCTGTCACGTCTCCATACATACGTGTAGTTACCAGTGTATCACATAGGTGCTAGATAATTACAATGGGTACACCCCTCTGAATTGTATACCATGGTGAGATGCCTGGTGGGATTCAGGCTGTGACTTTTAAGTTGGATGCTTCACCAGTTTTATGTTTTATTGGCCTTGGTGGTATAGTGGTTAAGGCTTGTAGGTAATGGGTTCACCTCCCAGTACCAGCTCCCTCCCCTGGAGTGAGTTTAATGAGTTGAATGGATAGATAGGTATAAGGCCGCTATATACCGACTTCTCTTTCACTAACCATTAACAGCTATTCACCAAGTCACTGTTCTGGACAGACAGTTCAGATGGTTGTGTGTGCTTGAACATACCGTTACCGGTAATTGGATTTAAGCATGAAAATAACTGTAAATAAAATGAAATGAAAAGTTGTTTTACTGAAGGATATGGGGGTTATACTCTAGCAAGATGGCAGGGATTTATATTGTACCAGAGTCAAGGAGATAAATGTTGTGCCCAAAATAAGCATGGCCGAAATAATGAGGCCCAAATTAAGTACAAACATAGTGACTGCGAAACATTTCATCTCAAAACCACTGAAATGTTAAGCTCTATTGAGATTTAAATAACTAGAAGCTTTGTTTTCAGTGTTCTCTGCTCTTCCTTGGCCAACAGAATGGAACCATTTGGATTACTGAATGCAGCCTCAACTGAATGGGTTCCTTTTTCACAATACAAACATCACTATGGCATTTATAACATCTCTGTTAAAGGGACATACCCTAGTTGTTAAACACTGAGGCATATTTGTTACAGTTATAGGCATTTTTCATAACTGAAATCATACTTTACTTAGATTTTATGGTTTAAGTTATCAATTTCCATACATTTGCAGTGGTTTTGGTCATTCTGGTGTTTTTAATATCACAGAATGCATTTCTCATATTTTTTAAAACGCACGTCTGTCTGAGATTAACAGTTATGGTGTCAAGGTTTAGTCTATTTTGAGAGGGTATTTCACCATTTCAAAGTCACAGACTCATGTTTCACTCCATTGTAACTTTATCCAAATGTGTTACAGGTTTGTGAATTACCTAAACTTAGTGTTAATTTTCACGGGTTGAAACTAGGATCTGTCCCTTAAAATTTGTATGGCATTTTTTTGTCCAGGGTTCCACAAATTCACTAGCCCTCAGTCCTGGCTAGTGAATTTTTAGTCTGGACTAGTAGAAATTATTAACTATATCTCTATAATACAAAAAAAAACACTGACCAAAGCTTCTGTGAGGGCTAGTAACTTTCTCAAACAGTTGTCGAACACCGCTGACTTTTACCAAAGAAAAGTACTATTCGTTTCATTTCAACTTATTTTCATGCTTATATCTAATTAAGGTCCTGGGCACACACCTCGGCTATCTGAACTGTCTGTCCAGGACAGAGGGTTAGTTGTTAGTGGTCAGCAAGAAAGATGATCTTGTGGTCTTTTATCTACCCATTGAGTCATTAAAACTCGCTCTGGGTGGGAGTTGTGACCAGGGTATGAACCCTGTACCTACCAGCCTTATGCCCAATGGCTTAACCACAACACCATCAAGACCGGTAGTACTATTCAATATAGTTGATTTCACCAGTGTGTGTATTGTTGCAGCCAAGGTCCACCATTGTTGATGCAGTGATGTCGGACTCAGAAAGCATCTTCATGCATGCAACCAGGTTATCTGAATCCCATGCCTTGCTATGAAAGTACTATACCTAATCCCATCCACACTAATCAAATGCAGTCAATGTGGACTCAAACTGCAACACCTGTTTGAGGTCATTGCATCTGCAAAAAAAAGGTTATTTGGAAGAAAAAAATAATATGAAAACTTGATGACAGTTAGTAGTACATGTGTAGTTATGAACTTGTCAAGCTATCACCGTTCTGATGTGTCTGCTTTTGAAGAATAATCAGAGTAGTAATGTTGTCTCCAATAAATCCTCAAGACTCTGATAACTGCAGTGGGAAAGTAAAGATATAAAGCTTACTGGGAGAGTGCTTGACTGAGGTGCACAGAAAGAAAGAAATGTTTTATTTAACAATGCACTTAACACATTGTATTTACAGTTATATGGGATCAGACATATGGCTAAGTACCACACAGATATTGAGAGAGGAAACCTGCTGTTGCCAATTCATGGGCTACTCTTTTTGATTAGCAGCAAGGGATTTTCTGTATGCACCATCCCACAGACAGGGTAGTACTTACAACAGCCTTTGATATACTAGTCGTGGTGCACTGGCTGGAATTAAAATAATAAGAGGTGTAAGGAGTCATGGGGTTCAGTTGCCCTCAGTAGTCTTGGCTTGTGCTGATCTCTATAGTTCTCGCTGGTGCATGAACGGTGGTGGTATGTGCTGTCTTGATTAGGAAGTACATATGCAAGATCTGGAGCTGCATTTTGTTAATGTTTAGTCTACATGTAAGCAGTGAATTTTCTCTTATTCTCCTGACCAAGTGTTACTTAATATACTAGTAGTACTATATTAGACGCCAAACAGCTTTGGTTAAAAATGTTATGAGGTGATGTTAAGCATATTTTCATTTTCTTTCCAAGTAACTCCATACCAGAGTTATTGTTCTTTGATTTACAAATTATGGGGTTTTCTTCTTTTTTAATGGAAGCTGAAGTATTTTGAAATGCTTTTATTATGCTACACAAAATAAACATTTGTGATTAGGAGATTGATTACCTCTTTCTTTCAAAGACACATTTACTTGGCCAACATACACACAGCACAAAACAACTGTATGGTGTCAAAATGTCAGCTGTATACATGTAGCTTTTAGGATTGGTACTGGTACATTTATATACCACCCTTAACACTCGTCCTAAAGCCACCCGCGTTTAGTCTGTCCCTGAAACATACATGACAACCAAATATAAATTTAGATTTTGCTTTATATCTCAAGAAAATGAAATAACATTAGTATATAAAAAAAATAGATATATCTGTAATTATTTTTATAATAGCAGTAATACTATTAGATTGTTACAGTTGATAATATCCTTGTTAACCATGGGCATAGGAAGGTGCCAAAAAGTAGGAGGTAGGTGCATGATTGGAGCATACACACACACACACACACACACACACACACACACACACACACACACACACACACACACACACACACACACACACACACACACACACACACACATATATATATAAATAAATGTATAAAAACCATTGCTGCTGCTACAAAGTGGGGGACACATACTCTCTTGCCCCCCCCCCCCTTCCTATGCCAGTGTTAACAGTATATACATATTTATAATTAATTTGAATAAAAGGCAGAATGTAGGTATATTGCTCTCTTTGTAATCCTAGAAATAAGTCCTAACAATACAACTGAAAAGAGAAACTACACACAAAGAAAAAAGTAATTTTTCAAGTGGGGGCGTGTAAACTGCACTCAACGCACAGGAAACTTTGAGCATGAACAATGAGTAACTCCAAAGCGACTGTCACCACAGAGAAAGTAGGACACAGCCGGCCATGCATGAACTGCCTGTAACTCTAGATGGTGAAATATTGATCATCTCTAGCTTACAAATATATGCTAATACAAGATCGCTGAAAAGTCTTCTAGCATTGTATAATTGATAAATATCAACTAGTTAGCTTTATGGTGTGAGTTTGTTTGGTGGGTTTTTTGTTTGTTTTTTAATAAATGCCTTCTTTATTCATTTCATTTAATGGAAATAAATGAGCTGGTGAAAAGTCATAGTTGAAAACATGTCTAAATTTAGCTCCAGTTCTTGCAGCCTTTCCACAGCTGCCAAACACATCCCTTCAATGTTGTTTTCACCTCTGTGTGGACTGTATTCTCTAGCCTGATCAGGTTCTGTTTGTTACCAAGAGTAATGGAGAATGGGGATAATGTGAAACCTATCAGGCTAGATCTACAGTTTGACTCCTATCATTGATCAGGAAGGTTTTTAGACCTTTTCACAAGTATGCAACC
>JAECMU010029606.1:0-10238 GCA_016106625.1 Dracogyra subfuscus | reverse complement strand
TTTATTCTATTTTAGAGGGTATTTCACCATTTCAAAGTCAAAGACTCATGTTTCACTCAATTGGAAATTTATAAAAATGTGTTACAGGTTTGTAAATTAAACTAAACTTAATGTTAATTTTCATGAACTGAAACTAGGGTATGTCCCTTTAACAATCTCACATTGCTACGGCTTGACCAATGGGATAATGTTAAATTAAACTACATGCAAAGGAAAATTAATTATGTAAACTTAAATGATGGAGTAAACACTTTTTTTTTCTTGTCCAAGAACATTCGCAATGTCGGGCCCTTAATTCATTATGTACAGAACATAGTGGCACACACACACATACTCACACACACAAACATACATACTCACACACACATACTCACAAACACACATACTCACACATACATACAAACATACATACTCACACACACATATACTCACACACACAAACATACTCACACACACACACACATACTCACACACACAAACACTCAAATTCACACACACTCGAACATACATACTCACCAATTCTCTCACATACACACATATACTCACACAGACACACTCACTCATACACACTCACTCATACACACTCACACACTTACACCCATACACACTTACACAGACACACACTCACTCACTCATTCACATAGACACTCATCCACATACACAGACACACTCACTCATACACACTTACACAGACACGCTCACTCATACACACTTACACAGACACACTCACTCATACACACTTACACAGACACACTTACACAGACACACTTACACAGACACGCTCACTCATACACACTTACACAGACACGCTCACTCATACACACTTACACAGACACGCTCACTCATACACACTTACACAGACACGCTCACTCATACACACTTACACAGACACACTGACTCATACACACTTACACAGACACACTCACTCATATATACACACTTACACAGACACACTCACTCATACACACTTACACAGACACACTCACTCACATACACAGACACACTCACTCATTCACATACACTCACTCACATACACAGACATTCATACACACTCACTCACATACACAGACACACTCACTCATACACACTCACTCACTCACATACACAGACATTCATACACACTCACTCACATACAGACACATTCACTCATACACACTCACTCATACACAGACACACTCACTCATACACACTCACACACATTTATTCACATACACAGCAGACACACTCACTCACATACACACTCACTCACATACAGACACATTCACTCATACACACTCACTCATACACAGACACACTCACTCATACACAGACACACTCACTCATACACACTCACACACATTTATTCACATACACATACACACTCACTCACTCACATACACAGACATTCATATACACTCACTCACATACACAGACACACTCACTCACTCACATACACAGACATTCATACACACTCACTCACATACACAGACACACTCACTCACATACACACTCACTCACATACAGACACATTCACTCATACACTCACTCATACACAGACACACTCACTCATACACAGACACACTCACTCATACACACTCATACACATTTATTCACATACACAGACACACTCACTCACTCACATACACAGACATTCATACACACTCACTCACACACAGACACACTCATACACATTTATTCACATACACAGACACACTCATCATACACACTCACTCTCACACATACTTACACACAGATCAGAAAAAATATTATATATATATAGATGTACTATTTTAACAAAACACATGGTATCCATACGCATACACACATTTAGTTTGCAGTGGGGAAGTAAACCCAAGTAAAACAAGTTGGTAAAAAAACAGAAAGGAAAAAAGGTAGAAAACAGAAGAACAAGTGGAAGAAGAAGAAAAAAGAACCACTGAGAAAAGCTTTCCATACTGTAAACACTATTGATGTTACTTACGATATTCTGTACACGACAGCGTCATCATCCCCTGAAACAGAAATAATTCACTAAGCACATATACTAGGACTTCAGCAACTTATTAAAAAAAAAATTCAACATTTACCATTAAATAATATATTAATTATATAAACAAACAACAGAATTATGAGTACATTGTACTTATAAAAACTTCAGAGTAGATCAACTCAAATCTTTTTAATGATGACACATATACATGTATATATAACAGGGTATAATCTACCATACATTTTGGGGCCGGTGAAAGGCCCCATTCCCCTAACGTAAATTCCCAATCCAATCCAAACTATTCCCAATTACAACGCAACAGTTTCCCAATTAGGATTCCCAAAGTAGCTAAGTTAAAGAACGGAACGGCTGTTTTCACGATATTTCTTTAATGGGTTGTGATGACTTTTTTCAACAATAGCCTATAGCAAAAGTATTGAAGCAAGCAATAAACTACTCTCCAGTTGTAAGTTTTAGGCGAGTATGAGGGGCGCGCGAATCGCTACTCACCTCTCACGGAGAGGCCTGGTATTGGTATTGATTATTTTTGAAAATCTGCTGTTTTTGTATTTGAAATGGGACCCTTAAAAAATTGTCTAGAGTAGATTATACCCTGTATAAATGCAATCTGTATGCGTTGCCATAATGTTAAAGTCTTAAGAGGTTAATAGAGACTTGAATCTACATTTTATTTTATTTTTTTATAAGGGTGGGTCTAGTGTAACTAACTATCACTTTTGTATCAGTGTTCTTGCTAGCAATAAATAGAGGGGTACTGGGCTCTGCCCCCGTTTTGTACTGCTATCATCATGTTTGTTTTCACACTGCCCCTGGTTATCACCGCTCTAACCTAATTCACTGTCAACCAATTTTATTTTTTTCATCTAGCTTTCCTCTGAAAGCATGTACAGTGTTGAATTACGGATCTGAATTCCCAACTGAAAAATGTTTGACAATACATTGTTTGGTCACAGGTGTAAAAGCCGACAGCAGTAGGCCTATAACGTGGTATGTTTTCTCCTTTTCTATTGTTAATCAATATCACTGCAAACAAACAGTCTTAAAAAGCTTGAATGAGATGTAATCCTCACACTGTAATGCACATAACCACACACCATCTAGCAAACACCTAGTTGAAAGGCGAACATCTTGATAAACTTCAACATAATGTCAAATGCGAGATTTATTTTGAAAAGTAAATTTTGCCTTTGCAAATACCCAGACCAAGATACATATAGTTTAATTGTATCCTTATAGTATAGCACACAGTAAACTAGAAACACTGGTTATTTGGTGTATGTAGGCATACATCAGCACCCTCAATAGTTTAAGAAGCACATGTAGCAGCATGGCTTCTAGATTATGGTAGCCCCACTCCCATGGCTAGTGATATTCAGTGTTGGGCTAGTAAATAATTACTATAACTAGCCCAATGGCTAGTGGAAAAAAAACTTTGTCCAATGCAGCATTTACATATTTTACAAATATGAATATCCTTCCCCCTTTCCACCTCAATCTCTCTTGAGGTGACATATTTGATTATTACTATTAGTAAAACTGTATTTATTTAAAGTTGGGCTAGTGAATATTTATTCATGGCTAGTACATTTTTAAAATCACTGATCCCATGGCTAGTGGATTTTTATAAAATTCTAGAAGCCCTGAGCAGGCTACAACAGTTATAATAGCAGGGGGTCTTATGGATCCCTTTTGTAGGAGACTTCATTAAAGAAGAGAAAGCACTTTTTTTTTTACCATCAACGAAAAGTAGGCGGCGGCAAAAGCTGTTTCAGGCGGCGATTTGCCACCGGAGACCGGGTTCTTTTGAGGGCTCTGATACATGTAACTGTGTTTTGATAAAAGCATCTCTGTAAAAGCAAGTTCATGAAATCAATCTAGACCTTGACCTGCAATAATAGCTGGTTTTAAGTGTCTAAAATTAAATGCAGTGAACAACTTGTTGCAAATATATTCATATGTCAATTTATAAATTTGTTTGTTTATTTATTTATTATTTTATGTATTTCTAATCATTCTTTTTTCTTTCAATTATTTCATTTATTTGTTTTAAATTACATTTGTGCATGGTATTAAATGGTATAGTTACTATATACAATAGAAAAAATAACAGGATTTAAAAATAATTTTAAATTTTAATGACACCACTAGAGCACATTGATTTATTAATAATCGGCTGTTCGATGTCAAACATTTGGTAATTTTGAAATTCAGTCTTAGAGAGGAAACCTGCTATTTTTTTTACATTAGTAGCAAGATATATTTTATATGCACCGTCCCACAGGACAGCACATACCAGTTATGGTGCACTGGCTGGAATTAAGTTTGTTTTTAATAGTGTCTATACTTAATACATTAGTACAATAATATTGCATAGGGTGATGAATGCACTTTTTCATCAAACATCCAAATTTAAGAACAATAAATTTGGTTTTAGAAACTGATTGTTTTCCTGATTGCCAATAACCACATGTCAGCGCTCGATTGTGTGTGTTTTTTGTGTTTTTTTCTCTCGGCTGAAATTTCAATTAATAAATTTGATTGTGACATTTGTCATCAAATAATATCAACATCGAAATCAGTATATAATAATAATCTACTTGAACTAGGTCTGCTAACTGCAGTAACATGCTATCTCTACATCACCAGTTACAGCATGCATTGTTTACTTTTCTCTTATATATATATATAAGTGAATATACCAGCATACACGTACAGGGTTCATACACTTAAAACATTTTCATTTTCCAGGACTTTTAAGCACCATTTTGGTTCATTTTCCAGGGCTTTTTTACATTTTTCCAGGAGTCTGGAAAATATTTTTTTAATGGCACCCCAATAAACTGTTTATTCAAGCTACAACTAATCTAGATATATCACATGGATGCTAAAATTGTAAAAATACATAAATTAAAAAATATTGTAGTGGATCTTACAGCAAAACATTCCATAACCATAATACATATCTCACCACATTGTGGAAATGTGTTTGAGGGTTTCAATTATTTTTGGTTAAGATTCATTTATTTTTGGCCATGATTCAGAATTATATAACTTTATATAGCTGGGACTTTTTGACTGCACCAAAGTCAAGGTGAATATATATGCCCAAAACAAGCAGGCCCAAATTGAGTACAAACAATGTTATAAATATTTTTATCTCAATACCACTAAAATATTAAGCTTAATTTGACTGATATAAATTGAAATGGATTTCATGCAACATTTTTACCAGCTGTTAACATTACTATACTAACAAGATCTAAGACTATAAGCATGCGCAGAACACACACGAAAAAAAACCTAGTTGTGTTCAAATTTATGAAATCTAAAACCCTCATAGAATAATAATCCATCAAAGAATTTAAAAAAAAGAAAAGAAAAAAAATTAAAATATCACTCTTCTAACCAAAATTATCAAGAAAAAGACAGTAATGTTTAAATACTGGTATTATACACATCTATTATTTATTAAAAAACCCACCAAAAACACAAGTTGTGTCACAAAACGTCTAACATTAATTAATACATTTACGGTATTATGTTTATAGGTCAGTGCTTATACAGTACATGTACATATGTAGGTACTTTAAATCATTATTTATTTGTGTTTTTTAAAAAGTACCTAATGACAAAATTACATAAATCATATAAACATGGTTTATTTTCATTAATAATTAGTGACATCGTGTTTCAAATATGAAATTTACTAGAATTATACCCGTTTCCGTGAGTAACTAAATGTATACATGTATGTTCCAAATTCATTGATAGCACAACAATAATGTCTTGAAGTGGAATTTTTGTTATAACCAAGTTATATCACAAAGAATCAAAACTAACCCATAAAAGGATTATTTAAGTAGTTAATTGGTCGCTTTGATGACATGCCTTGATATGTGGATACCGTTTTGCTGTGTATTGGTTCGTCTAAGACTTCAATGGAGATCAAAAGAATATGTGTCAACTACAAGTTCTCAACTTTTGCATAAGTCTTGCTGCACAGAAGCATAGTAGACATAAGCCGTAGGAGTATTTGTTTTGTTGGAAGGCACTGGTTACAACTATCTACTAAATTATTTATCTTTGACAGTAGTTTCGAACTCACAAACATCAGAAACAAGACTGCTTACGGTTACATAATTTATTCAACCAATCACAAGTTGTGTTCATTTGTGTCCACACCTTCTTACTGTGTATACATTTTAACAGTTGACCAATGGCAGTCGACCTCTTATAATTACTTTTGCATGAAGGATATAGTTTGGAACATTTTTTTGTGGGTTTTTTTTGTATTTTGTTTAACAACGCACTCAACACATTAGAATACGGTTATATCAGCGTCGGACATATGGTTATGTCGAGAAAAAAACCCAGTGGTTAGCTGACGGGGATCGATCCTAGACCGACCGCGCATCAGGCGGGCACTGTACCACTGGGCTATGCTGCCCGCTACTAGTTTGGAACAAGACGTCAAACACGATCGCGTACAAATATATTTTTCAAATAATTATTATTAAATAGAAAAAATACATATATAAAAATAGTAAAATTCCATATGACTTTTAAGCACTTTCCAGGGTGCATGCGAACCCTGATGCAACATATACATGTATGTTCCAAATCTAATGTCTAGTTGATGCAGAGTTCGACAAATCTGCTAGCCCGACGCCCGTGGCTAGTGGTTTTTAAGTTCGGGCTAGTGAAAAATGCAAAACCACTAGCCCGCAGGCCTAGTGGTTTCCACCCATCATCGCTCGATTGTGTTGTTTTTTGTTTTGTTTTTTCTCTCGGCTGAAATTTCAATTAATAAATTTGATTGTGACGTTTGTCATCGAATAATATCCACATCGAAATCAGTATATAATAATAATCTACTTGAACTAGGTCTGCAAACTGCAGTAACATGCTATCTCTACATCACCAGTTACAGCATGCATTGTTTACTTTTCCCTTTCAAGTTTCTGGCACAGGAAATAAAGTCTAATGACTTGCGTGCTTTGATTGGTTGGACACGTCACGTGGTAGTTAATTACGCTAGGCTAAAACTCGGAAATCACCAATCGCGACGACAGGTTAATCTCAGTCAAGTAAACCCCAGTCATTCTTTGAATTTCAGTGTTTGTTTTATTTACCTAGTGTATTCTAATTTAACACTTCGCTGACATGTGGTTATTGGCAATCAGGAAAACAATGTACTTTAATGATAACCGAACTCGGCTTGGCCTAGCTATTACGTAATACGTGTACTCGGACCGTGTCGTGGTCTGGATAATGCGTCACAGCTGCCGATACAGAACAGAACAGAACTTTATTACACTCAGGCCGATATTCAGCGGCATATGAGGTACATTTGACAAATATTTCATAGTGACAAGATGGAATATTTTGTTCATCAATTAACAATGGATTAGATGTAACCGTTATATTCTTTTGATATCAGCATGACCCGGGATGATGCCTTATATTTGAGAAATTGGCATCACTGTTCCCGGCGACTGAAATAGTAGGGCCTTAAATGTATACCGGTAACTCAATACATCTATTACCATATGTCACACTGTCGTACCAACATTTAAATTTTGATAGTGGGTTTAGATATCCACCATGAGTTTGCTAAAAATAAAATTTACAAAAAAAAGTACAAAACAACAATTTAAAGCTGCTATGTCTGGAATATTTTTATTATTTAAGCATTTAGAACAGTTAATCCAGTCACATTTGGTGCATATAACACGAAACACTCAGCATTGAATTCGCTATGCTGGCGTTTCCAAGTTAAAAATAAACCCGGTATTTTGAAAGTGGGACACTTTTGTCGGGCCGACAATGTGCTAAAAATAGTATGGATCGGCTATTGTTGCATTACTAAAACCGAGCAGTCAACCTTAGCAGACACTCATGTCGACGTTCTAAACATCGGACTTGTACGCCTTTTGATTGCTACCTGTTTAAACACTGTTATGCTAATTTTTATTATTCACTACAACTTAAGAATTTTAGGGTTTTAAAGACTTTAAGAGTATCTTTATATAAAAACAACACAAAAACAAAATAACAATCACGACTAATTTTCATAGTCTTATTGTTACTAATATCCGTATAAATACAAGTTAACCGTTTGTTTTATTAAGCACTTTTATAATATATGAAGTATCACTTTAAAAATCCTTCTGTACTACGGCAATATAGGATGTCCAATTAGTTTTGTATAGACAACACACATAATAAAAAGGGGTATGAGTCCGGTGTTTAGAACGTCGCCATGCGTGTCTGCTGAAATTTGCAGCTAACATGCGTTCGGTATTACAAAATGGCGAGCATTGTTCGAACTGGCTAGTAAGCATTTGACGATACGCGTTAATGACGACAACTCGCGAGTGAATTAAAAGTGCAGTTATGCTTGTATTTGAACTTAGAACTTGATTGTATACGATTGAAACCAGACATAGCAGCTTTAAATGCTGAAAGTTACAATATGATTTAAGTGTTTGATTTATTTTACTGTTATACTCGTAAATGTGTAATGTTACAAACATTATATAAAAATCCAGTTATAATTGATCAGGAATTTGAGCTAGTGCTTCACCCTGGTGGGCTAGTGGTTTTCACAAACCCACTAGCCCTGTCATACTCTGGTTGATGCACAAAGTTGAAATCTATAAATAAACCTACCAGCATACATATCTTCCGAGTCTGTTCTCTTTCGGATCTGGCAGATTGTCACGTAGGAACAAACATAGAGCAGGAGGTACAGTAACAAGGTGATCTGAAAAACAAAGAACCAGCAATGTGTTGCAACGGCAAAATGGAAATGGTTTTTTAATAAATATTTAATGACGCACTCAACATATTTCATTTATGGATATAAATATGGCATCAGACATATGGTTAAGGACTACACAGATATTGAGAGGAAATCTGCTGTTGCCACTTTATGGACTACTCTTTTCGATTTGCAGATATTGAGAGAGGAAACCTGCTGTCGCCACTTTATGGGCTACTCTTTTCGATTAGCACAAGGGATCTTTTGTATGCACCATCCCACAGACAGGGTAGTACATACCACGACCTTTGATGTACCAGTCATGGTGTTGTTGTCTAAATGTGGTATCAATACACTTAGGCCTCCCAGGAGTGTATAATCCAATGACAATGGCACTGCTCCCGGATTGCCTTGGCGTACCAGCGTCACTTGACCCTATGTGTGTTGTTACAAGTATCATGTTATAGCTCTCTAAGCCAGTGGACATTTTCTCTGGCTTGGTTTTCTTGCGATGGATGGGACGTGGGGAATGGTGAAGTCAACGGGGTGCGGTGATTTCGTATGGAAACTAACTCGTATGAACCGAAAAAACGTATGGAAAACAAACTCGTATGGAATAAATAACGGTGAACTCGTATGGGGCATTACAACTGTGTACTTTTCAGTTCTTGATATTACAATATATAGATATAAATATTTAGTGCATTTAATTTTTATAAACGTAAAAAATTTATTTAGAGTTTCTTAGCCTAAAGAATAACAACCAATCAAATCTCGCAGGTCATTACGATTAGACTTATTTCCTGCGACAGAAACCGTAAACAATGCAGTATACATATTTTGCGTTTCTCGTCACATAAGTCTGGCTAGAGGTTTTGTCAATAAAACTACACACAAGTATTGAATATATCAGTTTGTAATTTCCATACGAGTTCACTTGTGGATTTCCATACGAGTTCACTGCATTTTCCCCATACGAGTAAGCCAAGTCAACCTTAGTGGATTTAATGTCATTTGGAACTGGAATCGTCGTTTTTGTCAACAGGAATTTTCTGAACAACTCTTCTTTTTGCTTGGAAGATTTAGTGGACCAGGTGTGAGGAGACATGTAAAACTTTTTATAATGGGGACAGAGTGAATAGTTGCCGTAACCAATCAGACATCTGCGGAGGTCAAGCATCTGCATTTTCACTTCTGCATATATATATAGCTTCTATGAGGTCTGGAGATTTGTTTTCCACTCGCCATTCAATCCCCAGTTTTAGCTGGTTGTTCATAGATTCGCTGTTGTAGTTTGTCCAAAGTCTTGTGTGTGTGTGTCCTTTCTGTGTGGTTTATTAACATCGTCACGCAGGAGAGTCTGGATGTGTCCTTCAAAATAATTTACAAACTTTGGATAATCGTCTTTTGTTGATTTAATTATGTCATTGGCCTTGGTCTCAAAGTCGTAGCTGTCATTTGCCGTCATTTGCCATCACTAAGCCG
>JAECMU010029569.1:0-11346 GCA_016106625.1 Dracogyra subfuscus | reverse complement strand
GACAATTCCTATTAATTAACTGTTCAAAGGCATGTGTTAACGACCGCAGATAAGTGAACACTATGCAGCCACGCTTCAAACAAAACCGAGGTGTGATACCCTATGCAGCCATGTTGACGGCGACGGTTCACACAACAATGGTGCAGTTACTAATTAATCTGCGATCAAACGATTTCAAGTTCTTAAATGGCCTCCGGTTAAACGAAGCATTAAGCTGTTATTTTTTGCAGTTCGTTTTGAATAATGACTGTCCGGTTCCGGAAGCCGAATTTCCATATTAACGAACACATTTACAACATAAGAAGTTCGTTTTTTTATTTTGCTGTCCGTAAGGCGGGGTTTCCGGATTACTGGAGTCCAAATTATCAAGGTTTCACTGTATAACACTTTTTTGTTTTGAAGACGATGTAGGGATTACTTAACACCAAAATACAATTATAACTCTGTTATGATCAGTAACAGTTCAACTGCTCGTAGCCCAAAGCTACGGGACATAGCTTCACTTGAAAGGGAAGTATTTAGTAGCTTTGGTATAAAGTGCTCCTATTTGCGCTGAACTCTCGTACTGAGAGTCCGTGGTTCAAATCCCTTCAGTGGAGGTTGATGTGTTTGGTTCTAATTATAAGGCTGAACATTTTACAGGATTACAGTTACTGGATAGATTCTTAAAATAATTCCAGTGGAATCCTTAAAAAGATCCCCAAATTCAATGCTTGATTATTATTATCATTATTTATTATAATTATTGACATTTGTCTTTGAGTTAAAAAATTTTACTACTACTAAAATTTTTACAATGTTTGATTATTCCAAGTAATTTTCTGCTCCATATCTGTGCTAATAAAATGCTTCTTTAAATTTATGTACCCAAGATGAAGTCGACAATTCTGGTCATTCATAATCCTATTCAAATTGCCCGACTTATTTGAGATCATTCGTTACATTTCAGATATATCCATATCCCTTAACAAACGACGTTATCTATGCTAAAAATAGTATGACTCAGTATTTTGTGGTTACTATAATGTAGTTATTTGGTGTTTTCTTTTGCTATTGTTTATGTATTTCGCCCAGGCTATGCTAAAATATCATTTGCTACTCTCAGCTTGTTATGAAAGCTAGACTCACTTGTGGCTAGGGCTTGGCAGCTCTGGATATTAAACAAGCTTCTATTTTGTATCATGTTTATGTCCCGAGTGAAATAATTTTTAGTTGTCATGAGCCTTTAGCAAGTTTAATATCCTATTTATCACCCATAATCGATCTCTATTTAATATTACTCAACTCGTTTGGTTGTCATTCCTGTAAGGTTGTAGTGTGCCAATCGATGATATTACTTTGATATGTACCAAGATATTTTTAACTATATTGGGTGATAATAATAGATCTGATTGAGTTTTTTAAACCTGCATTGTTACACTGAACTATGATGTTGTTGTTTACAGGTGCCTTGTACGATGCCAATGTCAAGCACCTCGATGCAGCAGCCAGCTGTTTCCATGTCAGTGGGACAGGACCAGTCACAGGTAGCTAGATATGTTGTCATTTTCTTGTTTCATCATTTCCATGGCAGTGAAATAGGACCAGTAGCAGGTAGCTAGTTATGTTGTAATTTTCTTGTTTCATCATTTCCATGGCATTGAAATAGGACCAGTAGCAGGTAGCTAGTTATGTTTTCATTTTCTTGTTTCATCATTTCCATGGCAGTGAAATAGGACCAGTCGCCGGTAGCTAGTTATGCTGTCATTTGCTTGTTTTATCATTTCCATGGCAATGAGACAGGACCAGTAGCAGGTAGCTGGTTATGCTGTTGTTTTCTTGTTTTATAATTTCCATGGCAACAAGACAGGACCAGTCGCAGGTAGCTAGTTATGCTGTTGTTTTCTTATTTTATCATTTCCATGGCAATGAGACAGTAACAGGTAGCTGGTTATGCTGTAATTTTCTTGTCTTATCATTCCTATGGTACAAGTAGTAATTTGTCTTCTTCATACTAAGTTGAGGATGCGTTTGTTTAGTGTGGGTTTTTTTCAACAAGTATTCAGTTACAAATTACTACATTCTCTCAATGCCAAATTCAAGGAAAGTGATTGCATTTAAACTAAAGCCAAAATCTGTCAACTTTTGGTGACAGTGAAGACTAAATACTGATGGATATTTATGGTTCAGATGTTTGATTGTATTGATTTTTATCCGACGCCGATATAACCGTAATTGTAATGTGTTGAGTGCGTCGTTAAAAAAAGAAAGAAAAAAAAGTATTGATTTTTAAAATCTTTTTCAGCAGCAGCCTGTTCCTGGAATGATGGTGAGCCAAGGAGCAAACTTGATCAACAATCCTCAACACTCACAAAATGAACGTTTTGATTTACAAGTAAGTTAGCAATCCTCAGCACTCACAAAATTAATGTTTTAATTTACAGGTTACAGGTATAAGTTAGCAATCCTCAAAAAAGAACACTTTCATTGACGTGTGTTCATGCCTTCAAATATGTCACAAACAGTTGGTTACAACTTCAATAAGTTTAATAATCTCTTTTTAAAACACCTTGAAGTCTATAAATGTGTGATGTTAGGAAATGTAATTAGCTAGGTCAGGTTATGTATTCATGCTAAGAGAACATCAAAGTTTAGAGGTGTGTGACATCAAAACTACAGAACATCAAAGTTTAGAGGTGTGTGACATCAAAACTACAGAACATCAAAGTTTAGAGGTGTGTGACATCAAAACTACAGAACATCAAAGTTTAGAGGTGTCTGACATCAAAACTACAGAACATCAAAGTTTAGAGGTGTGTGACATCAAAACTACAGAACATCAAAGTTTAGAGATGTGTGACGTGAAAACTTGATGTCATACATTTTTTTAGTTACACATGAATTTGATATGTTTGATTATTATATCAGGTATATTTTCTCATTCCAGACTGCACCACAAATTATCAAAGGCCATGGTGTGTTTATCATTAAAATCATTTATCTTGGTGATCAAATAATATATACACTGCCTTTAAAAAACTAAATTTTTTATCAGCTGGCAATAATATTTTATCACAGCAATCGATTCATTTGATGAAGGTAGAAATAACAGAGAAGGTATTCAACATTAGGGGATCACTTTACAAACATCTTTATTGTTGTTTCGTATATCTTGAAATCTTTATTAAAATAATAATATTAATAAAACTTTGATCGGTTCATCAAAACCAAACAGCCTGTGAATGTCAGACCTTTTTTTTTGTTTGAAAGGTGCGGTGCTTCGTGGCTGCCCTGCTTTAATTTTTACCCACCAAGAACACTATTTATTTATTTTTATTTTTATTTTTTAAACAGAGAAAGATTCAAAACTTGGAACAAACACTTCAAATGGCAAAGCAAAAAGAACTGCAGTTTCAGCAGGTGGAACAACTCCAGCAGCAACGCAGTGCAATTGCTGCAAGACAGCAACAACAACAAATGATGGGTAGGTGGATGTATTAAAGAACAGAATTGGTAGTCACCTTTATCATGTTCATACTAAGATTGTGATGTTAAATTATTTAAAAACAAATTGGTTGCCACAACAGTTTCAGATTGGTAGATTCTGTTCACTAGTAATAATAATGCTGTGTTCAAGTTTGCTTGTAATTACCAGTTCGGCAACTTCTGACAGTAAAATTAGTGTCTGAAATGTTATTAACAACTTGTAAACTTGGGAAGAAAAACAAGTTCACCAAGTGACGTTCACCTTTTTTAATTTAGAAGAAAAATGGTGACAATGATTACTAAAAAAACCATAAACCTTATTCCATGGAATATGATTGTTCAGTGCAAAAATGTTAATCCTTTTTTTTTTAAACTACTTCAATTGGAATACTAATGTTTATAATTTACAAGCATTTTAAATCTCAAAATATAAAAAAAATTAATTGGTGTAGGAAAATAATTATTTTTAAAAGGTTTCTCTTTTTGTTCTTAATTTTTATCAATTCTTTGTTTTACACTGACGTAGGAAGATGCCAAAATGTGTTGGGGGAGGGGCTGAGAGACACTTTCACTTATTGTAAAGCAAATATAAAACAAAATATCTGAGAAGTGGGGGACACTAGCCCCCTTACAAACACTTCCCTACACCAGTGTTTTAGCATTAGTGGAAATAGCTAAATTTGTCAGTAAGAAATGTTGTTGATTATTTTGAGGGAACCGGAACTTATTTTCTTACTAGTGTACAAGCACACCTGCATGCAGCATACCTCTGCTGATTGGTTCATTTTAATATTTATAAGAAATTCTGTTTGGTCATTTTTATCAATGTTTGCAGAAAATGCTGATTTGTGGATTAAAGGTTTGATTAGTGAATTTAGCATTTTTGAAGCAACAGTCACATAAAGTTCAGGTTTAGTGTGAAATATAACTTCAGATGCACAAATACAAATTAGGTACATTTTGTAATGTGTGTCATCAGACAGTTAATGATTATCTTTAAGGCATAAATTGCTGTTGATTCCATCCAAAACTTTTATTACAAGTTTTATGTGATACTGACTTTTTATTTTTTTGCACAGTTCTTTACATTTGTGTTTTTATTTAAATCTTTTATTTTTATATTGATGTTTATCATCACATTATTTTTGCATTTACCATAGTTTGATGTATTTTACATGGTGGGGTGTCGTTATACATCTATTCTATTATATTCTATCTGTAAATTGCTTTCACATCAAATATTGAATTACTGTATGAACTATATATATATTAGATAATAAAAAGTATGAATTCCAGGATAATTTACTTTACCAGATTAATAATTATTATTATAAGTTATTTCAACTTGGCTGTTTCTGTTTCGTGGTTCAACTTTGCTGTGTTTATTTTGCTACTTTGACTTGTATATTTTTCTTAGCTTGACTGCACAAAGTGATGTCAATGGCAATTGTTAACCTTCATATATGAATTGTGTGATATGTAGTAAGCTATGTTAACTCTTAATTTCCAGCTTATGTATAAAGTCAGGGATTTGTTAGAAGGAAGGGGGAAACTGAGGCAGGCACGTTTGCAAATACTGGTAGGTGTGCTGTCTGCAAGAGGGTCAGATTTAGGGGTGTGTGTTGGTGTTGAGAGTTTCAGATTCTAATATATGTGTGGAGCGGGGGGAGGGGGTGTGTAATATTTCTAGTTCACAAGGTGCAGAGGGGCAATTTGTTCAATAGATTTGCCTGTGAATAATGGTAATAATTACATTGTATGTTATTTAGCCAAGTGAGCTCTGCTGATTTTTGCTTCACAAATACCAATAATTTAGAAAACTTGTCTGTCCATTTGTAGAGGAGGTGTATTTTCCAGGCCCACCTCCACCTAGTCACATGTATGCTGGTACGTAACTATGGTAACATCCTGTCTAAGTGGGCTTGGTGGTGTTTGCATCTACATTACAACCCAGTTTTGTGGATGTTGGGATGTGATTTTTTTTTTCCCTCATACATTCTGGACTACAAGATCTATATATTAGATGTCTGCAATTTGCTAATGTTTTATATATTTTTCATAATACTGGTATTTATTATGTCAATAATTTGCTGAATGAAAAGTGTATCATTCACCATAATTGAAAAGTTGATTATACTGCATAAAGTATTTGTGGTTTTAATAAATTTCTCTTTCCACTAAATACTAATATCTGCAAGAAAATACTCTTTAACTAGAAGTGGTATACAAGAGTCATTTCAAGAAGGATTTAATGGTTAAACCTGAGTTTTTATTAATTTTTATAATTATTTCTAATCTGGGTTTGTTAAATGAACTTAGATTAATCATACTGTAGCAAGTTGCTTTGTTCATCAAGCTCCTGACATGTGTGGAGGCGGGACCTATCCTAGAGGTAAAGTGCTCGGCTAATGTGCAGTCAGTCTAGGATCGATCCCCAATAGTGGGACAAGTGAGCTATTTCTCATTTCAGCCAGTGCACTACAACGGGTATCTCAAAGGCAATGGTATGTGCTACCCTGTCTGTGGGATGGTGCATATAAAAGACCTCTTGCTTCTAATGGAAAAATGTAGCAGATTTCATCTCTTAAGAGTACATGTATATGTCAAAAATTACCGTATCTTTGACTTCCAATAGCCGGTGATGAATAATTCAGTGTGCTCTAGTGGTGTCATTAAAAACAAAGTTTACTTTAATGTCAAATTTGTCAAACCAGTCTGGGAGTGACAATCCTACATAACAGGAACGATGTCTTGTCAGTTCCATAGAGAAAGCTGTCATGACTTTGTGCTGTTGTGATTTTGAATATACCGGTAATAGGCAGCATAATCAGATCACAGAACTTTTATTGATCCATACATGCACATGTGCTATAGGAACACTCAAGAATTGTTGGATGCATTTACAGTTATCAAGCAGAAACATTTCATGAGCAATTTAAAATTGAAAGTCCAGCATTCTTAAAACAAAAACGCATTAGTTTAATTATTTAGGGATATTCAAAATGACACCATTCCCATTTACAAAGACCCAGAAGGTCACATAATACTATTTTTATTCCCAATATATTGCCGATAACAAAATGCACTAAATGGTAATAAACTGTATGTATGCTGTGGTTGAGATTATCTCATCCCACTAATTTAAAAGTGGATAGCAATAGTTTACAAGTTGTTTAGATTTCAACATTAAGGTTTATTTCGCGTACCAGCCAATAGATCACGACTGGTATATCAGTGGTGGTGGTATGTGCTAGCCTGTTGGGGATGATGCATATAAAAGATTCCTTGCTACGAATGGGAAAAAATATAGCAGGTTTCCCCTCTAAGACTATATTAAATTACCAAATGTTTGACATCCAATAGCTGATGATTAATAAATCAATGTGCTCTAGTGTTGCCGTTAAACAAAACAAACAATCGTTCAACATAAGCTTCATACAATTAGTTAAGTATCCAATTTCAGGCATTGTTTTATGGTGAGAAGTCACTCATACATGCCCATAGCACCCATATACTAGTAGTTATATAAAAATTTAACAAATTGCCTACCATGCCATATATAATGAAACTTGAATGCTCACCAGATACTCAATTGTGCACTTTGCATTTCGGACATCACCCTCACAAGTTCTGGAATAAAAGAATCCTTCATATGTGTCCATGTGGGACAGGGCTGTTCCACCCAAGGGTACATAATTTGTTGTCAGGGACGAGACTTGCCGAGTTCCTGACATCATATTATGTACCCGAGGGTGGAATAGCCCTGTCCCACATGGATACATAATGAAGGATTATTTTTCTCCCATCCAGTAGATGAAAAACAAGCATTTTGGGAAAACGTGAAAAACCTACCTTTTTTTATTTTTTATCTTACAAAAAAATAATCGTAACCATTGAAAAGATCGTACCCAAAAATGATTTATACTAAAAGTATAAACCGAAAATGGCAGTATAATTTCATTATGACAGCAGGTTGCCTTGTTTTTATGAAATATAAAAAGCATTTCTTGCGTTGTTTTGCCGTTTACGTGACGTCACCCACTGTTAATATCAGCTCAAACAACAGAAGTCACGTGGTCATGCAAGATAGATTTATTCCGCATGGGCTGACGTCATGGAATACGCCTGTCTTGCATGACTAGGGATGGGAGAAATATAGCTCGCCTAGCCCATTTAAAAATAACACGATGGGAATCACTTACCTGCATATATTAGAACAATGTCTACAGTTTCATCTTATGACATTGTAGTAGCCTGTATTACATTGTAATAGTTTATAACCACATTTAATGAGAGTCCAGAATTTATGACAAATACATTATTGTTTTGTCACCCTGTGTTGGGTTGTATTAAACAGACGACTTATGTTGTTAATGCTTTATAGTTTGGTCATAGTTTTGGGAAAGCTGATGGTGCTATTTTAATTTTATGTTCCATTGTACAAAGTCACAAGGCTTAGCTTTTATGATATGCTAATGTTGTCTATTCATCCATGTGTACTTGGTAGATTCCTTGTTTTGTTCAACTGTCACCTTTAGAACAGTTTTGCCCAAACAGATTATTACATTGTATGAGTCCACCTTATGAATTATACTTTTGGATGATTTTTGTGATATAATCATTTTTGTGTTGTTGGTATGGGTTGTGTTAATATCGCATTGTCATTCCATATTGTTGTTCATGTAGCTGGCTGGAAGTTTTTATTTATGTATGATAAATCATCCTTTAGGAAAAAGGTAAAATAAATACTTTTAATTTAATGTTTTGTCACGGTACCTTTTTCCAAAAGGGTTAACAAATCTCATTGCACTAAGTTAATCCATCTTTGGTAATGCATGTAAATTAAAGAGGATATGGGTTTTATGCCTCAGAGTTTTTATTTATGTTTTGCTTTCATTTTAAAAGTTAAAGGCCAAGCTGTTTTTAACTACATTCATGACACTTTACGTTACTGCACGCTACTCTTGATTTGTTACAACTCAATATCAACTGGAAATATGACAGTTTGCAGATAGTAATAAGATAGTAATGATTTTTATAACCACATTTAATGAGAGTCCAGAATTTATGACAAATACATTATTTTGTCACCCTGTGTTGGGTTGTATTATCGTATGGTAAGCATTTTTGAACCAGCAGCCTTCTGGACAAGTTGCCCGAGAGAGATATTTTATAATCAATTATTTTTAACAGAAATACTGTCCAGTCAGCCTAATCAACACATTTTGGTTTAATGGTTCAGGGGTAAGACGTGTATGCTTATTGGTGTACTAATGGTATTTCATATCTATTTTATTATTGGCATGTGTGGTGACAGGATGTGGGTATTTTGCATCTTTTATTTTAATGTTTGTGATTGTCTTTAAGACTTCTGTACTTTACATTTTACATCTTATTGATTTGTTGTCAGAAGAAAGTTATCTTTGACAAGAGTTATTTAAAATATTTAGTACTTTTAGTGTAGATATGGTACTCTAATCATCCTTCATACAGACCATGAAAAGCCCTTGGATAGTACTTAAATACCGTATATTGTAAATATGTGTTTTATACTTAGAACATATACACGCATTTTACAAAAACTTCCTTCAGTTTAGAAATAAAGATTTTTTACACCAACAACTGAAATGGCACGTTTCCAAGCAAACATAGTACAGTGAATATGTGGCTTTGCTTACTGGTGAGTCATTGGGTATTTATGCGTAAACACATGTCTAAATGTGTGCAGACATGCATGTACATGTATATAAAGCTTGTAGTAGCTAATTAGTGATTTCCCTAGACATTTGGCAAGGCATGGTAGACCAAACACTTTTGGGGCATTTTCACCATTTTCGGGGCACTTGTCTTTATTTAAAAATACACAAAAATTAATTGAAATAAACAATGTAATTTATGTGCTTGAATGGCAAAAGATATTAAAGGTATATTATATTAATTAATAATAGTAATACCTTTTTTGGTGTTTTATAGAGGCAGTTTTAAGATTAATTAGTGAAAAAGGCTTGTTTAATCTCAGGGCAGCATGGTGCTAAACTATTGAGGCATGGTGCTGCACCATGCTAAAACAAGCTAGGAAAAACCCTAGTAATAGGTGAGAACACTGGAAATGTGCTTGGAAAATCCTTGAAATGTGGGTGGGTTTTTTTGGGTGTTTTTTTCTTTGTTACAACTGCTATGTACATAATGTTGGTAATCACATTTTAAAGGTTATATATTAGTTAAATTGGTAGAAATCTTTAATTCTGTCAAATAACTAATACTTTGAATGCAGTCTATTTTTTATTTTAGTGTACTTATATCAGTTCATCTTCTTTCCATAAGCAGAATACAATTTGTTTTAACAGCTCAGCGACAGCTCCAGTTGCAACAACAAAGGTTGCAAATGCAACAGGGTGTACAGCAGCAGCAACAACAACAACAGCAGCAGCAACAACAGTTGCAGCAGCTCCTTCAAGTTCAGGTAAAATGTTTTGTTTGGAAAAACATTTTCAGAATTTTAATATCATCAATATTGCACATCAATGAGTACAGTGATAGTCTCAATAACTCTTGCACTCAAACTCTACAAAATAGCCAGTTAAGTAGTACTAAATTAGTATATTTATTTTTTAAATGTCAAATCCAGTTGATATATTTTTAGTAGCAGGGACCTATTTGCCAAAGGGACCCGATGAATTGGCATATATTAACTGTATACTAAATAATGTTAAAACTCATGTAAAAACATAGTATTAAGTTTTAAATACATATCTCATTTAAAAAAAAAAAAAACTTTACTAAAATTTGTGTAAATAATAAAGTTTCCTGACAAATTTCCAACAAGTATAGTTTAAATATTATTTATAATAGAGGGATTAAAACAAAATGCTGGAACAGCCAAGTTACACCGTTTTATCAGAATTGTTACTAAAGACATTGATCATGCATTATACAGATAGTAAAGGTTTTAGTTGGAACTTTACTTTGCCTGTCCCATCAGTTGCCTTCATCTCTATATCAAAATAAGAGATAATCTTTGCAGTTAGATTTGTCAAGAAATATTTTTATTTCATTGGTTCTCTTTTGATGCAAGTAGACTATACTGACTATACATCTCTTATAATATACTCTGTCAAAATAAGAAACGTATAGGCGAAATGTTCGTAGAATCATCTCTTTAATAAAAAGTGGCATAATTTTGTTATTTATGATTGTATCAAAGTAAAATTTGACATGAGTATGTGACAGTGTTCTTGCTATGGACTGACGGCAGTGGAGGCATTTTCGTGTGTGGCCACCAGCAGCAACAATCACTGTGCGACATCTCCTTGGCATAGACTAAATGAGTCTCTGGATCCGGGCATGTGGAATCCTAGCCCATTCTTCCTGAGGCCTGGGTCACTCTGGCATACATGTCTGTGCAGTTTGTCCCATAGATGTTCAGTAGGGTTGAGATCTGTCAATCTTGATGGCCATGGCAGCACATTAATGTTCTCATTCTGTAGGAAATCAATTGTTACACGTGTCGTGTGCGGCCTGCCATTGTCCTGTTGGAAGAGTTCTGTCAGTGGATCCAAAATGGGAAACATGTGATGGCGAAGAATTTCATCCCGATAGTGTACAGCTGTCAGGTTGCCATGTACGAACACATGTTCACTTCTGCCTGTGTACGAGATGGCTGCCCACATCATGACAATCCATCCACCAAATCAGTCAACTTGGGCGACACAGTTGTTGGCAAAATGTTCATTGTAGCGTCTGTCAACACGTCATCCATCATGTCGCTGTAGAAGGATACGTGACACATCGGAAGTTTCACCCCTGTATATTTGTGCGTCAGCGAACATGTAAATATTGATGTTGACGTCGCAGGCAGACACCCTTTTCAAAGCAGGTATG
>JAECMU010029555.1:6359-17251 GCA_016106625.1 Dracogyra subfuscus | reverse complement strand
TTATATCATTTTTCTTTTAAAATGAGCTATAATATGGTTTCGTGTCATGTTTCCTTTAAGAACAAAACTAGACTCAGTCTGTTAATATTATTTATATATCTGAAACAAGCAGACTGATAAATCTCTATAAAACAAAAACACAGTCTGTTAACATCATTTACAATGAAACTGGTTCTTCTAAACTATTGTTTTTAAACCAACCGATGCTGGTTATCTCACCGGTTGTCAAACTGCCGCTGTCACTTCCTGGACTGGCGAGGCAATCCATCCCATCCTGCTGGCATGTACAGCCCGGAACTGAAAAATTTACAAAACAAAATTATTAATAATAATACACTAAGGATTATGATCCCTCAAAACTGGATCCTTTGTAAACCAGAATTCCCTCAAAAGCGGACCCTCTGTAAAACAGAATTCCCTCAAAAGCGGACCCTCTGTAAAACAGAATTCCCTCTAAACCAGAATTCCTTAAAAACCAGATCCTCTGTAAACCAGAATTCCCTTAAAACCAGATCCTCTGTAAACCAGAATTCCCTCAAAACTGGATCCTCTGTAAACCAGAATTCCCTTAAAACTGGATCCTCTGTAAACCAGAATTCCCTCAAAACCAGAAATTCTCCAAAACCAGATCCTCTGTAAACCAGAATTCCCTTAAAACTGGATCCTCTGTAAACCAGAATTCCCTTAAAACTGGATCCTCTGTAAACCAGAATTCCCTCAAAACCAGATACTCTGTAAACCAGAATTCCCTCAAAACCAGATACTCTGTAAACCAGAATTCCCTCAAAACCAGAAATCCTCCAAAACCAGATCCTCTGTAAACCAGAATTCCCTCAAAACCAGATACACTGTAAACCAGAATTCCCTCAAAACCAGAAATCCTCCAAAATTAGATCCTCTGAAAACCAGAATTCTGTCAAAACTAGATCCTTTGTAAACCAGAATTCCCTCAAAACCAGATCCTCTGAAAACCAGAATTCCCTCAAAACCAAATCCTCTGTAAACCAGAATTCTGTCAAAACTAGATCCTTTGTAAACCAGAATTCCCTCAAAACCAAATCCTCTGTAAACCAGAATTCTGTCAAAACTAGATCCTTTGTAAACCAGAATTCCCTCAAAACCAAATCATCTGTAAACCAGAATTCTGTCAAAACCAGATCCTCTGAAAACCAGAATTCCCTCAAAATCAAATCCTCTATAAACCAGAATTCTGTCAAAACTAGATCCTTTGTAAACCAGAATTCCCTCAAAACCAAATCCTCTGTAAACCAGAATTCTGTCAAAACCAGATCCTCTGAAAACCAGAATTCCCTCAAAACCAAATCCTCTATAAACCAGAATTCTGTCAAAACTAGATCCTTTGTAAACCAGAATTCCCTCAAAACCGGATCCTCTGTAAATCAGAATTCCCTCAAAATTGGATTTTTTTCAGAGTCCTTTTTTTAAATATCACTTAAAAATGTAACATCTAAAAACCAGATACCTCTAAATACCAGACTTGTTACTTGGTTCTGTGTGTATCTGGGTCAGACGTTTCACTTTAATTACAAACTTTCTTCAGTTATGTGATTATATTAATAACATATTTGATTTTCTATATGATTTATTAATTCTGTTGGATGATTTCACTAAACCACTGAATCTAAAATGTCCAAAATCATTGGAGAAAATTGAAAGTCCTTAAGAAAAGAAGATCCATTGTTGCTTCAATTATAAAAAGAATTCTGGTCTCAACCTGTGTTTTATTTTTCCAGTGTTATTTATAATAATAATTTTCTTTCCACACAGTTTCTGTGCCAACTATCCCATAGGAAGTCCTTAAGGCAAACAGATCCATTTTCTACTTTAAAAAATCTTTGTTTTATTTTTGTAGTGATATTTATGACTATTGTTTTAGGTCTCTAATCACAATACTATAGGTATTGCATTATTAAGACATACAAACCTGAGTTTTGACGACTGTTGTCTGTGTTGGAGTCGCTGTTCTTCATCTCTGGTTTCTGACAGCTGTCTCCAGACCCACTGGCACTGCTGTGTACATATGCGTGATTGATGGGGCGAAACGCACTCTCCATGCACTGAAATATTGAGTAAAATACACCGTCAGAACATGTTTTAACACCTACTTTTTATAATAGTAGACAACAACTATAAATAATGTAAGCTTTACTTAAATATCTGAAATATTTCATTTAAATATATGCTCAGGAGATGCTTTAACAACTACATGTAATTAGTTATGCAATTATTATAATAAATAAATAGGGGAAAAAAAGGAATGTATAAGAACGTCTTGGCACATTTAAAACTAAGGCATTTAACATGGTCATTTTGATATTTGAGAGAGAGAGAGAGAGAGAGAGAGAGAGAGAGGGGGGGGGAGGGAGGAGGAGGGAGGGAGGGAGGTGGGGAGGTGGGAGAGATAGACAGAGAGAGGGTGAGAGAGAGTGAGGGAGAGAGAGAGGGAGAGAGAGAAAGGGAAAGGGAGAGAGAGAGACTGAAAAAGGGAGAGGGAGAGAAAGAGAGAGAGGACACCTGTTTCCATCACACAGGCTACTCTTATGACTAATCAGCATGGTAACATTTATATGTACTTTCCCATAAACAGAAAGAGTCATGAGGCACTAATTTAGATGGGGGAAAACAATTCAAAGTCTATGAACCCACTGTACCTCAAGCATGCTCTCTGCCACTGAGCTACATCCTATCCACCCCTATAATAACCAGAAAATAACACCATAAACTAACAGCGAATGAATGAATGAACAAATGTTTAACAACACCCCAGCACGAAGCTAACAGGGAGGTAACTGTCACTCACATTGGCCTGCATGGGCCGGTTTGCCTGGTTGCCGGTGTTGATGAGCGTGGTGGTGGCATACGGGGCCACCGTCATGGGGATGGCGTTCGGTTTCTGGTAGAACGTCTTCATCTGAGGAACCCCGGCCGAGTTGTAAATGTTCTGGTCTTTCAATTCGACGTCCTTGTTCCCAGAATCCAACAGGCTCGCCAAGTCAGACTGGAGACCTCCATATGCTGTGGTGATAGAATTGCGGGTTTTTATTATTTTAGAGAAAAATATGAAAAATATTCTTGTATTGTAAAATATGGAAAATATTCTTGTATAGTAAAATATGAAAAATATTCTTGTATTGTAAAATATGGAAAATATTCTTTTATATCTAAATAATATGAAAAATATTCTTTTTTTTAACAAAATATGAACATTTTATTTTATACCCAAATTATTAGAATTTTAAAAATAATATGAAAAATATTGTTATGTTATATTATTAGTTTAATTTTTATGTATTACCTGACATTGCATGAATGTTTCCATCTTTCTGTGCATATACAACATCATGACTTGTGTTACGACTGAAAAAGAAAAATATCACAATAAATACCTTTAAAAACACATTATAGACAGTGCTGCTGATAAAGAGGAAATCACTCCTACTACAGACTCTTAATTCAACTGAACAGCGGCAAGTGATATTTTTATGCACTTTCTCCACAAACATACATGTAACATAAAATAGATGTAAAAGTCATCATTAATTTTGTGCTTTAAACAAATAAAATAAATTAAATTTGTTTTATTTAATTATTAATTACTTTATAAACATCTATCAAGACGAATATCCTTAGTATCAAATATTAACCAAGTCCTACGGATTTAGAGATTTGTACTTTGTTGGGTCCACCGAAGAGATTTGAAAATCCCATGCCTCAACTGGAATCCGAACCCAGTACCTACCAGCCTGTAGACCGGTGGCCTAACCACGATGCCACCGAGCCCAGTCTACATTACATAATAGACTGCTACTCGGCACTTCAACATTTTCACACTGTCTGTTCTGTTATTAACTTACCTTGAAGAATCATCAGACTTGTGCACTGGAACAGCTGAAAAATCCATTAAAAAAATCATTACTATAAAGACACAGACATACACACAAGACCTATCAAAATTAAATTCTAATAAACAAGCCATAGTTATAAATTATGAAAAAAAGAAGAAGAAAAGATGACAAAAGATTTGTAATTCTAAATAAAAACTGTTTAAGATTAAACTGAAATTAAAATAATTAAAATTAAAATATATACATGAGTGTAGTATTGTGGGTATAAAGTACTCCTACTGGCAGTAGCTAGTGGGAATTTCCCTATTAGCTCAGTTGGTAGAGCACTAGACTTTCGTACTGAGAGTCCGTGGTTCGAATCCCCTCAGTGGAGGTTGAGTTTAAATTTCGACTTAACAAATTCAGGTTTAATTTTCAAAATGTGATAATTCAGCTTACCGCTGTACATTCCGTTCTGAATGAGTTTTTTGCGGTTCTTGCGTTTGCGACACAGCCAGATGCTGAAGATACAGAGAGCGAGCCACAGCGTGCCGCCGATCGTCGCAATGAGCATCCCGATAAACCACGGCTCCTTCATAATGTTTGGCTGCTCTGGGCCTGAACACAACAAAACACAAGGAAAACATTTAACATTCAGTTATAGTTACCGTATATATTATACACAAAAACATGAAAGACGATAAAGACATTAAATGTCAGAATAGAGCCTTTTGTGTACGTGCAAACATGTTGCAGCAATTTGCAAAATATTCAGAATCTGTTAAAACACATTTATTTGTGAGTTATTGTAGACATTTGTGTTTTGTGTGTGTGTTTTTTGTGTTTTGTTTAACAATGCACTCAACACATTTTAACTACGGTTATATCGGCGTCGAATATATGGTTATGTTGAGAAAAAACCCAGTGGTTAGCTGACGGGGATCGATCCTAGACCGACCGTGCATCAGGCGGGCACTGTACCACTGGGCTATGCTGCCCGCTTGTCAGAACAGTGCGTACAGTGGTTTAAATCGTTTCTATACAGGTTGGCCTTCGTGCAGGTGTCTCAAAGATAAAGGCTTTTAGAGAAAAATAGCTGGGTAATAAATAGAATAACAAACTCGGTACCAGTTATTATCAAATGTATGTCCCTCGTGAAATAATTTTCATTACATATACCAGTAAAGTATGATAAGATGACTGAATATAATTTTGGACAAATTAAATGTGCATATTTCCAGGCAATATTTTGTTGTTATTTCAAGTTCTTTGACTTCTTTTTAAAAATATATTTAAAAAATAAAATATAAACCAAACAACCAATGCAAACACGTATACCAAAACTAGTGGGTCAGATTACAGCAAAACAACTATTTTAAATTACTGTTCTTGCTATTTGTTTTTTGCCCCTTCTATTTGCAAACATCGTTAGGCTTTTGATAAATGATATTCTTAACGAAACGTTTAATTTCATTAATTTTGCACCACTTCTCAAAGAAATGTTTTTTCCATTAACATAGCCGTCGACCTGAGAAAATGACTTAATCAAAAGAGTAACTCATAAAATTTATGATCCTTTGTCACTGAAGAGCTACTTAAAAGGGAAGTAATCAAGACGGCAGATAGCTTGATGGAAAAACTATGTCTTTAGCCGGGAAAATCTATATTTCAAGTTGAATTTTTTTCCCATTTAGCCATCAAAGTAAACCAAGTGACCTTACAATCTAAGAATGATGGGAAATATCATCCGCTTTTCTGATTTGTAAGCTGTCACATTCGTCATATTCTTAGCCATGGTTGAAAATTCAAAAAGTGCCATTAGTCTTTCATCCAATTTATCTAAAATTAAAAATATGATTTTTTTTCTTGTTTTTTAAATATTTTTAAAAATTCTTTCAAGCTGAATAAAGATGATGAAAATTTCAAAGTTGTGCCGAACCATTGGTCTTTAATCTAATTTATTTAAAAATAAAAATACAAACTTTTTTGTTAGTTTTTAAAAAATAAAAACTTGCAAGCTGAACAAAGACGAATGTTTCATAGTTGTGGTGAATTATTTCTGCCGTATTTAACTATAAAACGAGCAGATCATTTCCATGAACGCACAAATCTGTTTGCAAAGAATTATGGTATTAGAAGTTTCATGTTGTGGCCGATACGCAATTAACTCCATGCCAATTGTATCATACTGCTTGGTTTCGTTTCGACAAAAGGTCAAACAAGGTCGTCGTTGAAACCGTTACAAAGATGGCGATTAATTACTTCAGCGATTTCAAAATCTTAATGACATTTCCAAAAAACAACACCGTCCTCTTTTTAACTGCCGATGGGATGGTTTAGTCAATTTAGCCACTTAATGGATTTCTCAAAATGCGATTGCGGGGAAACAAAAGACGCGGGTCACAAAACAATTGAGGTTGGCCATGAACAGTATGAATCTGTCATTGAGAGAGTAGTACCGAAATCTCTCCATTGTCTTCCTGTCATGGAGCCCATGAAATATGGCCTTTGTTTCGTATCACATCTCACAAATGAAGAGCAAGGGCAGATTCCAGAGCCCTTAATGCCACACGTGCCGGATGAGGGGCCAAAACGGCCCTGCAATCATGATGTAACAAGACGCAAATTCGTTGGAGATACAAAAGTTAAAGAAACAATAAAGTGGCGAACTGTCAAACTTACCTCTCCTGCCAGACTGATTAAATTCTGATTGGAATGAGGAAAAATGAAGACGAGAGAAAAAAACAACAAATCTTCGTCACTCGCCATCTCCATTTCAACAATAGCTTTGATTAGCGAGTTAAAATAATTTAGCGACGTCCGATTAGAGCGTGGATCATTAGATGAGGTAAATTCATTTACTGCCGACTAAAGGAGTGCACTCCAAGAGTTGTTGCCATTCAATGCAGGCAGCTCATTATTAAATATAATGCTGACTCATTGGGGCACTTTTAGGGTTAACAAAATAAAAAAACTGGGGATTCATTTTTTATAATTTGTGATTTATAATGAAAAATGTTTTATTTGAAATTTATATCCAAAAATAGTTTGTTTTGTTTAACAACATCACTAGAGCACATTGATTTATTAATTATTGGATGTTGGATGTTAAACATTTGGTCATATTTTACATGAAAGAAATGTTTTATTTAACAATGCACTCAACACATTTTATTTATGGTTATAATTCTTGGAAGAACTCAGCTATATTTTTCCATCAACAGCAAGTTTGTTTTGTTGGTTTTATATTGAAAATGTTGTTTTAAATTTTATTGCAAAATAGTTTGTTTTGTTTACAAAATCATTAGAGCACATTGATATATTAATTATTGGTTGTTGGATGTCAAACATTTGCTATTATTTGACGAAGGAAGGAAGGAAGGAAATGTGTTATTTAACAATGCACTCAACACATTTTATTTACAGTTATATGGCATCAGACAGATACTGAGAGGAATGAATTAATGAATATCAGGGCCATAGCTAACCGGGGGGGGCAGGGGGGCAGTTGCCCTCCCCTAATATTTTGAAGATTTTTTTTTATATAGTTATTTATTTCTTAAAATGTACCAGTAAGTCTGATTCCCCTTGTCAGCTCACCACGTAAGTGAAAGTTTTGCCCCCCCCCCCCCCCCAGTCAAAAAAAGTTAGCTACGGCCCTGAATATTTAACGACACCCCATCACAAAAATACATATTGGCTATTGGGTATATTGACAGAGGAAACCAGCTGTTGCCACTTCATATAGCAGCAAAAGATCTTTTATATGCACCATCCCACAGACAGGATAGTACATACCATGGCATTTGTTACTCCAGTTGTGGAGCACTGGCTGGAATGAAAAATAGTCCAATGTGTTCACTGACGGGGATCGATCCTAGACTGACCACGCATCAAGTGAACGCTTTACCACTGGGCTATGTCCTGCCCCCACTATCTTACAGGTTTCTATAACTGTGATTCCACATCACTGAGTATTTGATAAAAGAATCACAAAAGAACAGAATTAGCAAACTGATCAGTGTTATTTCACCAATTCTCTTGAATGGGGAATCTGTAGCAGATCCAGAGGGATCCCCTCCCCCTTTTTTTGGAAACCGACCATAACCTTTAAGGAGTACGTGATTATATTAACAGTTCTAAATGCTGTAAGTGGTGCGCTGTGTAAAAGGAGAGATCAGTCATTACATTTGGACACACACACACCCTCCCACCCTTTCAGAATTCCAGCATCTGAGCCCGGGAATGTATTTCAATTTTTTTATTATTATTAGGCAATCAATTAGCAATTTTAATTAGAATTATTATGTTGCAATTTGTATGGCTAACATATGTTAACTTTAATGTTTTTTTTTATCAAGGTTGTAAAAGTTATTTTCCATGCAGCAGTGCATATGTATATTTCAAATGTTGACAAAACTTAATAAACTATTCTTTCCAAAACAAAATTAAAATCCTTAAAAGTAACCATGCTATCATTCTAAGCAAAGATGTTTAATGGCCTCATCAAATGAAAAAAACTAAATAAAGAAAAACATTCTAAATTAAAGATCTATCGAACAACCCAAATTTACAACAAAAACAATCCAAATAAGCTCTAAATAAAATAATTACCAGTACTATAACAAAATTATTTTATAAGTTCAAAAATCTCTCTTTTAAAACAAAATCACATAAAAAAAAAAGAAATTAAATTATATAAAGAAAAAAATAATTTCCAATTCATAATATAATGCAAAGATTTCCTTATTTCATTCTTTTTTTCTTGGCAATGAAATCTTTATGAAAAACACGTTTAATTAAGACAAATCACTTTTTTTACAAAACGTGATGTTCCTTCACAGAACAAAAGAGAAAAAAAAGAAGAAAAAAATCTTCCTGACAGATTGAAACGAATCTTGTGATGAACAAAAGCTCTCTAGACAGTGATACTTCGGAGTGAACTCCCCTTCCAACAAAACATCCTGACAAATGCATAATAACCAACACTTGATGGATTACCCTCGAACCCACAGTAAAAGAATTTCAGTTTTCTAGACGTTATGACAATTATGCAGATTGGACGACAGGACATTTCAGCACACACCGTCTAGTTAGCTGTCACTGCCCGCTATAACCTGATTATCCCAATATTATAACACTACACAAACTCAATTAATTCACAATTTACAGACACTCTCCGCAGACAAGACTTTAATGTATGCAATTAATGCCAGGCAACTTGTATTATTTGGCCTTCAAGAAAAAAGAAAAATACCCTCAAACCCCCCAAAAAGCTAATTGTCTTTCTTACACGGCTCTTTTGCAGAGAAGAATAGAAAAATTAAAATGAGACCCATCACTTGGAGAAGGCTTTCAAGGTTAAGAAAGGTCAGCGGCTGGAGGATTGCATTAAAAACACAATTGTTTCTGTGTGGACAAAGTCTTTTGTAGTGGATCACCGTCTTAGCCCCCATCATTTGCAGTGATGAAGTGGTCTTTCATTGCTATTGTTTGTTTGCTGAACATGGGACCAATGAAAGCAAGACTGGAGAAGGGATCCATCTTGATGGCTTTATAGAACAGAAGATTTCTCTTTTAGTCCAAGAGCAATTCACTTTTGTCCTAATGCATGTTCTGATAATTTTCTCTCATTGGTACTGGCATAAAGGATTACAAAAACTGAAATCTGGGATGCGACAGCCATTAAAACTAAAAACTGCAATAGTCTTTAAAAAGCTTAAAAGTACCATAAAAAGATCAACTTTATGCATTTCAGATGCATACAAATCCAATCCAGTTCCATAAAAATTATTTTGTACTAACAACAATGAAATCAGATAAAATGCTGTAAGGATCACATCTCTGTAAAACGTAGAGGGATTTCAACAGATATTGTTGTATTATTTTATTTTCTGAATTTTACAAGGGTGCTCTAAACCTGCGGTGGAAAGTCCTGAAGATAAATCACTCTTATAAAGTAGTTCTTACAGACTACAATAATTTTATTTTTATTTTGCCTAAACCAGTGATGACAAAATAAAGTAGATAATGTTATTTAATTTTAAAAAAGATAAAAACAAATTAATACGTTTATTTTTCAAACAATTAAGGTATGGGTCCTCTATGCAGTTTTAACATTTAAAAAAAACCCCTAAGATTTATATGACCGTGATCGGCTGAGAGTGCTTTACCACTGGGCTATGTTGATCCTTCCTTCAACAATTAAATTTACAGATTACTTATAAAGGTTTTTCTTAGATTATCATTTTCAGAAAATATGATTATTTTGTTGTTTTTAGTAGCTCCAACTGCAATTTATGCAAAAACAAGATAACCTTGGACCAGTGACCTTCATCAATATTATAATTCAGTTTCATATAATTCACAGTCACTCATGTCAGAATTTTGAATATCATAAATTTAATATTAAAACAATCCAGAAAAACTGGTTCACAAATATCAAGCAATTCCAAACAATGAAATGCATTTTCTAAGTTGTCTTTGTAGCTGTGACTACTTAATAATGAAACAAAATCCCTCAAAACTTAATTTTTAAAATGTCAAATCAGTATCGGTTGCAATCTAAATTGTATTTTGCCGCAGGATGCAATTGGAATAAAACTTCCTAAAACTGTTCCCACTTCAAACTAAAACAAAATTCCTCATTTTGACAGACACAAAAGAGTTCCTGTCAGGGCAGATAATTAACATGTTTTTCTGTGACTCACTTGGTACTCAGGCACTTGTGTCTGTGCCATTGTTAACATGTGCTGGAATGTGACTCATACAGACTGTCAAACGTTTCTCGTTATAACAAAAACATTATCTTAAACTAATATCCAGCAGAGACAGAAACAGAGAGACAAAGAGAGACAGACAGACAGAGATACAGATATAGACACAGACACAGACAGAGAGAGAGAGAAAGAGAAAGAGAGACAGAGAGAGAGAGAGAGAGAGAGACGGATAGAGAGACAGAGAGAGAGACGGATAGAGAGACAGAAAGAGAGAGAAGGAAAAAAGGAAAGCTTTCCAGACAGACAGACAGACAGACAGACAGACAGA